>CM019064.1:15520486-15685486 GCA_009667805.1 Leptobrachium leishanense
TGTTTTTTTTGCGGGATTCAGCCAATCAGAATTAAGAACCTTAATTGATATTAATTTACCTTAATTGACCTTAATTGACTCACTTAAATTTTTGCACCTGTCAAAGTAAATCTGAGTATATATGCTGCAGCAATAATAAAAACTCGCACGAATTCACCATTTTATTGTTTGGGTATGTGTAGAATGTGTAACTATACTCGGCTGTATTTTTTTTTTTGTGCTGGTGTATTTCGTTTCGACCAGGACGTTCGGATTTTACATTAACAACAGCTTTTCAGAAACATTAAGGCTGGGGTCAGACGAGCATAGTGTTCACGTCCGTGATTGCGCCTAAAAGTACGTCCGTGATAGCATGAAAGAAAGTCCATTGGAGCCTGACACATGAAGTACGTCCGCACTGAACTGCGGACGCACAATGGCCGCGGCAAACGGACGCAAGGCAGGCAAGAACGTACAACCGCTAGAACGGCCGTACAAAGTGCGCTGCGTCCGCAACATCCGCATAGCTTTGTGTGTGAGTGATGGAGCGTGATCAGACGGACGGCATTTATACGTCCAGCATTTTTCACGGACAAAATGGTTTTGCTTTTTAATTTATTTTCCCTCCTACATCCGTCAAAATATACGTCAGTGAAAAAAACGGACTGTCTGGCCACTACTGTGTCTTCCGTACTGACGCAAAGTCCGTAGAAATCACGCTCGTCTGACCCTAGCCTTAAATTATGCGCGCAAACGTCGTTCGTACAATTTTGCGCATAGATTGTAATACCATCCGCGTACCAGCGCACAAACGCATTTGCGCTCACAATGTTAAGTATGGGATGCGCTAACGAACTTGCGTTCGCACAGGGTCACTCGCGTTAAAACGATTACACGCATCGTATGCGCGAACATCGTAATACGACGTTCAGCGTGAAGGGTTTTGCCCCTCGCGTTAATGCGCTTTTGCGCGCTCGCAAAAAAGGGTGCGAAGAATGTAATAGGGCTCCATATTAGGGATGTGCATGGCTGAAAAATTTGTTTCGTTTAGTTTCGTTACGTTTTTAAATCATTTCGCTTTCGGAATTTCGTAACTAATTTAGTTTCTTATTTCGTTTCGATTTGATATTTCGAATCGATTCGAATTTCATATATCAATTCGATAGTTGATATCAATTTGAATTTTGGATCACTAGATA
Organism: Leptobrachium leishanense; assembly: GCA_009667805.1. Taxonomy (NCBI): domain Eukaryota; kingdom Metazoa; phylum Chordata; class Amphibia; order Anura; family Megophryidae; genus Leptobrachium; species Leptobrachium leishanense. The sequence continues at coordinate 15,521,665 of CM019064.1, forward strand.
AGACCCCAATTAATCAAATTTTACTGTTAAAATAAAAGCTAGGGTTAAATTTTAAGCTGTGGCACAGATTTAGTATTTGAGTCCAATTAAACAGTGAAACAAAATTAATCCTTTGCTGACTGTTACTTGTATTTTAAGTTAAGATCAATTCGATAGTTGATATCAATTATTCAAATTTTTCTTTTATGATGACGACACAGTGTAAAACGAAATAAATTTGTTATTTACCATTTCGAATTTGTATCGTATTGATTAGTTATTCGGAAGTACTTCCGAATATGAATTATCAAATTTCGTTCCAAGTTCCGAATTTTTCCAAAACGAATGCACATCTCTACTCTATATTAACCTCCCTGGCGGGCTAACTTTCTCAAAATTTCATGTCTAAAAGCGTCTCAATTTTTTTTTTTAAAGGAAACGTGTTTTTGTACATAGTTAGGCTGTAATAATTAGGAATCACGCACTGAAATCCGTGCAATCAAGAGTCCTTACTGCTAAAATCCTTTATATATAAATAAATAAATAAATAGTAAATACACTGAGTCCGATAAAGTTTGAAACACGCCATAATAATTTATTATCCCAAAAATAATTATCTAAAATAATGCAAATAAATGATATTCAATAAAATACAACAAAAAACACTGAAATCTGTCTGAAAACAAGGGTGAGACTATGCATGGTCTGTTTCTTATCCTGTAGTGCCACCTAGTGGCCGTTCATAAACATTGCACATTGGATTATACAGCGTATTATACATTTTTTCTAAATTTGCTGCTGGTCCTGCCCCCCTGCATCGTGTGACTAGCAGGGAGCCTTACCAGGAAGCAACTCGCCGCGATCACACTGCGGGGGACAGCCAGGGAGCACAGGAGGAGGTGAGTATGCATCCAGCCCGAGTGTGGCTCGGGGTTACCGTTCGCGAAAGTGAAATTTAACCGAGTCACACTCGGGAATACGGGCAGGGAGGTTAAGCCTTAAAGCTATCTCCACCACACACAAATTTACTCTAATATCATTACAGTGCATTGACAGACTGTATGCAGTATTTGACATGCAGGGGGTTCCCTCTGCTGGACAATAACAGTACTGCCGGATGTTTCCGCATCAAAATGCACAGACATTCAAGCGTCTAGTGAAGTCACAAAATGCTTTGCAATTCAGCCCATTTCGGATCAATTCAGCGATTTCATTTCACCAAAAATACGGAGAATTCACTGTTTAGCAAATGGTCACAGTATGTTGCTGAAATGAGAGTCGTTGAAGCAGTTATCGGCAAAGACCAGCAAATTGGCATCGGCAAATTCCACCGAACCGAAAGGGAAAAAAAGGAAGTCTACTATTGTAATAGGGGGTTAAATCAATAAAAATGCAGTAAAAATGTGTCAGACAGGGCTATTCAGAAAGAGGTGAAAACCTTGAGAATGACTGGAGAAGTGAAAATTCTAGTCAAAATAGTCTAACAAGAAAAATTCTCCCATTTATCTCACTTTCCAAATTGTCTATTTGGGCTAGATTGTTCATTCTCCTGCCAATTCTCAAGGTTTTCACCTCTCTCTGAATAGCCCTGTAAATAATTAAAAAGGTCCTCTAAAAATAATAATAAAAAAAGTTTGTTACAAAATAAAAGTCTTTTAAATAATTTAAAATACAAAAAAGAAAATTGTTTTTTTTGCAAAATAAAAAAAATATACCGTCTTTAAAATTTTTTTAAAAGAAATATATTACTTTTTTACATTGTTTCTTACATTTTTTTTACTTGTTTAAACCTGTCAAACTGAATCACCAAAAATTAGGGCATTTCACCGCAATTCGGCATTCTGTAGAAGACTCGATGTTCTTTTATGGGGCAATTTAGAATTGCACCGTATTTCGCTGTCAGTTTCCCAGTATTTGGCGAACTGACAGCTTTTTGAATAGAGAAACTTGTCTGAAATCGCAGATAATAGTAAATTATAAATAACTGTGACTGTAAGGCTGGGGTCAGACGAGCGTAGTGTTCACGTCCGTGATTGTGCCTAAAAGTAAGTCCGTGATAGCATGAAAGAAAGTCCATTGGAGCCTGACACATGAAGTACGTCCGCACTGAACTGCGGAGGCATGACGGATGCTGCAAACGGACGCAGGTTAGGCAAGAATGTAATACTGCTAGAACGGACGTGCGGAGTGCGCCACGTCCACAACGTCCGCATAGCTTTGTGTGTGAGTGATGGAGCGAGGTCAGACGGACTGCATTTATACGTCCAGCATTTTTGACGGACAGAATGTTTTTTCATTGTAATTTATTTTTCCCTCCTACATCCGTCAAAAATAACTTCAGTGAAAAAACGGACTGTGTGACCACTACTGCGTCATCCGTACTGACGATGTCCGTACTGCACGGACGTACAGTCCGTAGAAATCACGCTCGTCTGACCCCAGCCTAAATGTTGAACGTTTGGAGCAATTTGGGGCCAATTTGGAGGTTAGTGAATAACCCCTTTAGTGTTGTTTCCAGGAATTACTGCACTCCGACTGCTCCAAATCCCCAAACATTGACAGGAAAAAAACAAACATATGTTTTTTAGGAGAGGGGAGGAGCCTATGGCCTGTGCTCCACCCCCTTGTATAGTACGAGTAGTTCAGTGGGACATGGTCTCACCCACGGTGAGCAGTGCCTTAATTTGGGATTTGTTTTCGGCGGCACATAAGACAGAGGCCCCAAAAATCAAATATGAGGGTGAAACGTGAACGACGCTAATTATTCTGTGTGTTTGTGATCACCTAATAAAAAGACACCATTGACAAGGACAGGCGAGTGCTGGTGTTTTTTTCTTGTTGTGGTTCCATAAATTGGGAATGACAGCCCAAACTCGGGACAGTTGGAAGGTATATGTATCATATGATCACCCCAGATTTGAGCAACACATTAAATAGATAGAAAGGATCCTTAAATGTACTGTGGGGGTTAAAGCCCTGGTGCGTAAATCCACACAAATATCCAAATAGCAATATGGGTGCACTCAGGGTTTTAAATAAAACAATACATTTTTCGACATTTCGGCTCACGCACCTTAATAATGGCTCTGCCTAAGCCGAAATGTTGGTTGTTTTTAAGGTAACCCAAATATTATTATTTCTTCTAAATTATGAAAGATCTTAGAATAAAGTTCCTATAGTGGATCGATTAATAGGTCAATGTATACGATGTATACAGTTGTGTTCAAAATTATTCAACCCCCAATGCTGTAAAGGGTTTAAGGGAATTTAGTGTACATTTGTAATTGTATTCAGAATGAAATCCTACAAGGACTTTTTAAAGAACCATATGCAACTAAAATGACATCAATTGGTTTTGTAATACAGTAGTAAATGTTTCTTTTGTGAATTCTTCATTGACACAATTATTCAACCCCTTAAAGACTACCACTCTGAAGAACAGAGGTTCATTCAAGTGTTTTCAATCAGGTATTGAAAACACCTGTGGATGTCACGAGCAGCAATAAAGCATAATAAGCACCAATTAGGCAGCTTTAAAATGACTGTGATACTCAGCTCCTTCTAGACATTTACTGGTGTGGTTACAAACATGGTGAAGTCAAGAGAATGGTCCAGGAAGACAAGAGAAGAGGTGATTACTCTTCACAGGAAGGGCAATGGCTATAAGAAGATTGCAAAGATGTTAAACATACCAAGAGAGACCATAGGAAGCATTATTCGCAAATTCAAGGCAAAGGGCACTGTTGAAACGCTACCTGGTCGTGGCAGAAAGAAGATGCTGACTTCGACTGCTGTGCTCTACCTGAAGCGTAGAGTGGAGAAAAGTCCCCGTGTGACTGCTGAGGAACTGAGAAAAGATTTGTCAGATGTGGGTACTGAAGTTTCAGCTCAGACAATACGGCGCACACTGCGTAATGAAGGCCTCCATGCCAGAACTCCCAGGCGCACCCCCTTGCTGTCTCCAAAGAATAAGAAGAGTCAACTGCAGTATGCCAAACGTCATGTGGACAAACCACAGAAGTTTTGGATAGTGTTCTGTGGACTGATGAAACAAAATTAGAACTGTTTGGGCCCATGGATCAACGCTATGTTTGGAGGAGGAAGAACAAGGCTTATGAAGAAAAGAACACCTTGCCTACTGTGAAGCATGGCGGGGGGTCAATCATGCTTTGGGGCTGTTTTGCTTCTGCAGGTACAGGGAAGCTTCAGCGTGTGCAAGGTACCATGAATTCTCTTCAGTACCAGGAGATATTGGATGACAATGTGATGCAGTCCGTCACAAACCTGAGGCTTGGGAGACGTTGGACCTTTCAACGGGACAATGATCCCAAGCATACCTCCAAGTCCACTAGAGCATGGTTGCAGATTAAAGGCTGGAACATTTTGGAGTGGCCATCGCAGTCACCTGACTTAAATCCCATTGAGAACCTCTGGTGGGACTTAAAGAAAGCAGTTGCAGTGCGCAAGCCTAAGAATGTGACTGAACTGGAGGCTTTTGCCCATGACGAATGGGCGAAGATACCCGTAGATCGCTGCAAGACACTTGTGTCAAGCTATGCTTCACGTTTAAAAGCTGTTATAACGGTAAAAGGATGTTGTACTAAGTACTAAGATTGAATGTCACTTGGGGGTTGAATAAAACTGATAATGATGTGAGCACAGAAAAGACATTTGTGGTTATTTCATTATAAATGTTATGTTATATTTGTCTGACCTACACGTGCCTCTTTGATTTAATTGTAAGCAAGATGACTGAATGATCAAAATCAATGTCAAACTGGCCAAAACACTCAATTTCAGTGGGGGTTGAATAATTTTGAACACAACTGTATATATATATAAAAAAAAAGAAGCCACAAAACATGACGAGTTCTGTCTGATCATGTTTGAGGACCCTTCCCACTGAAGGTCGAATGAGAAAATACGATGGAAAACGCTGATGGCGTCGGCAGGAAAATGAATAAATACATAAAAAGAATCAATTCTTAATTTTCAACATCAGCGATAATGATGTCATTGATAAATCAGTGAATAATAATTCTATTTTCCACCAGCGGAGCCTGATCCGCACCGGCGGCCATTATTTAACGCCACGTCCGGCCGCTCAATGAGCAGCATTGATTTTGATTCTGATTTTACAGGGGAGGGAGGGAAACACGCAGCACTTTATGCCCTAAGAGAGAGCGAAAGGTAGCGGGTGGAAAACGATGAGGTCGGGAGAAGAGGGTCAGATTTATAACTGTAATCTTGAGTAAAAACGAGCCCCCTTGCCAAGCGGGATGGGATGGCCATAAAACCCGGGAGATTGATGCGCAGGTGAAAGGTTCGGTGCTGAGCGAAACTATTTTCATTGCAATTATTTGGAATTAAATTTCATCCCGTCAATATATAATTTGCTAATAAGATGGGACAGTAACATATAGCGGGGGCCGAGGGGCCGGAGGAGACGCTGGCGGGCGATGACACAAACGCGGGGTTATTTATTGGCGCCTCGCGGTCAATACCGTAAAGCTGTTGTAGATCGGCCAGACCTATAAAGCTCTTTAAGAGGAGTCGGTTTTATAAACCTGTTCCGGGGAATCCACCATTATAAATCTCCTCCAGGAGGAACAGGATTATAATGTCCTACAAAACCGCGCGAACAAATCCCGTCCGGCCAGACGACATTAAAAAATATACCTGGTATTAGGCCTCGGCTTTGTGTAAAACCGAAACGGCCCCAGAGCGTGTTTTTTTTTTAGTTTATTATCCTGGACGTCACGTTGGATTCTTGTGGCGCCCTGTAATCTGCCTACGGCAAGATGTTCTACTTTGTGCACAGCATTCATGTGGTGTACTACCAGCCTCCAGTGAGCACCAACCAACAACACAGCATTCACGTGGTGTCCTACCAGCCTCCAGTGAGCACCAACCAACAACACAGCATTCACGTGGTGTCCTACCAGCCTCCAGTGAGCACCAACCAACAACACAGCATTCACGTGGTGTCCTACCAGCCTCCAGTGAGCACCAACCAACAACACAGCATTCATGTGGTGTCCTACAAGATTTCAGTGAGCACCGACCAACAACACAGCATTCACGTGGTGTCCTACCAGCCTCCAGTGAGCACCAACCAACAACACAGCATTCATGTGGTGTCCTACAAGACTTCAGTGAGCACCGACCAACAACACAGCATTCATGTGGTGTCCTACAAGACTTCAGTGAGCACCGACCAATAACACAGCATTCACGCGGTGTCCTACCAGCCTCCAGTGAGCACCAACCAACAACACAGCATTCACGTGGTGTCCTACCAGCCTCCAGTGAGCACCAACCAACAACACAGCATTCATGTGGTGTCCTACAAGACTTCAGTGAGCACCGACCAACTACACAGCATTCACGTGGTGTCCTACCAGCCTCCAGTGATCACCAACCAACAACACAGCATTCATGTGGTGTCCTACCAGCCTCCAGTGAGCACCGACCAACAACACAGCATTCACGTGGTGTCCTACCAGCCTCCAGTGATCACCAACCAACAACACAGCATTCATGTGGTGTCCTACAAGACTTCAGTGAGCACCGACCAACAACACAGCATTCACGTGGTGTCCTACCAGCCTCCAGTGAGCACCGACCAACAACACAGCATTCACGTGGTGTCCTACCAGCCTCCAGTGAGAACCGGCCAACAACACAGCATTCACGTGGTGTCCTACCAGCCTCCAGTGAGCACCGACCAACAACACGGCATTCATGTGGTGTCCTACAAGACTTCAGTGAGCACCGACCAACAACACACCATTCACGTGGTGTCCTACCAGCCTCCAGTGAGCACCGACCAACAACACGGCATTCATGTGGTGTCCTACCAGCCTCCAGTGAGCACCAACCAACAACACAGCATTCATGTGGTGTCCTACCAGCCTCCAGTGAGCACCGACCAACAACACAGCATTCACGTAGTGTCCTACCAGCCTCCAGTGATCACCAACCAACAACACAGCATTCATGTGGTGTCCTACCAGCCTCCAGTGAGCACCAACCAACAACACAGCATTCATGTGGTGTCCTACCAGCCTCCAGTGAGCACCGACCAACAACACAGCATTCACGTAGTGTCCTACCAGCCTCCAGTGATCACCAACCAACAACACAGCATTCATGTGGTCTCCTACCAGCCTCCAGTATTATTATTATCATTTATATTGCGCCAAGAGTTTCCGCAGCGCTCATAAACAAGCATAAGATGGAGACAAGAGGTGTAGAAGGCCCTGTTCATAGGATATTACAATCTAGAGGGATTGGGGTTGAGGTAGACGAGGAATTTTACTGGACGGCAGGATCATTAGTGCCAGTGGTTCGGGTATGGTGGGGCCATATAAGCAGCTTCAATCATGAGTGAGTAGGTGAGCAGAGGGATGAGTTGCATCAGTGATGTGGTACATAATCTGAAGAGATGGGTTTTGAGGGATTTCTTGAAGGCCTGAAGATCAGGGGAGAGTTTGATAGGACGAGGCAAGTCATTCCACAGGACCAGAGCTGCCTTTGAGTAGTCTTGCAGGCGAGAGTTGGCCGTGCGGGTGTAAACAGAGGACAGGAGGAGATCGCCTACTGAACCAGAGTTGTCTAGATGGGATGTGTTTGTGGAGTAACGAAGACATGTAGTGAGGGGTTGAGTTATTGAGTGATTTGAACGTGAGCATCAGTATTTTAAACTGTATCCGGGAACGTACAGGAAGCCAATGGAGAGACCGGCAGAGGGGGGAGGTACGAGAGGTGCGTCTCGTGAGAAAAGTAAGCCTGGCACCTGCATTCATTACACAGGCGGTGGGGCGGCCAATAAGGAGTGAATTACAGTAATCAAGCCATGAAATAACAAGCACATGAACAGCACCTTCGCGGTATCCAGTCCGGTGTAACGAGCACCAACCAACAACACAGCATTCATGCACCTGTCACATCAGGGGTGATTCACTACGCACCGCTGTGCATTACAGGTGTGAAAAACGGTAAAACTACTTGATGTTACGGTGAAGATCAGCGATCCAGCCCACTTTCAATCAATCCAGCCCGTATTTCATAGTTTCTAGATCAGTGATGTCTACCCTTCGCACCCCAGGTGTTTTGGAACTACAAGTCCCATAGACACACATAAGGCTGGCTGAGCATCATGGGACATGTAGTTTAGAAACATCTGGAGCGCCAAGGTTCGTCATCACTGCTCTAGATTGTCAGCTCACATGCGCAGGGCCATCCTTGCCTCAGTTAATCTACTTCTAGCCCCTTCATTATTTCGTGATTTTTGGGGGGGGGGGACACTGGCAGGACCCAGTGATTTTTTGGAAAATTGCTTTTCGTTAATAATACAGTAACATAATCACTGCAAAAATATTCATTCACATTGTATTTCTTACTGTAGTATCCCTGTTTGACAGACAGACAGACATCGCCATCTGGTGGCCAACCTGCGCTACTGCAGCTGGTTCTCGTTTGGGGTTACATGTTTTAGACCCAGTGTCCCAGCTGTTCAAACTGTTTTAGCACCTCAGCCTTCATGCCCGAAGATTTAAAGCTTATGGGGCACATTCTGGAGCCGATTTCTCAATTAAGTCTGAAATACACAAAATTCCTTATCATTGCTCCAGAACTAGCCCAAATCTGACGCTTCTGAACATTGATCACACTCGATCTTGGTAGTGAAGGGGCTAGCAGGGAAAGTCTTGCAGTGGTCAGTTGCCCCCTAAATACATTCCATCTTCCACCAACTGCATCATGATTTTCTTTACATCTGGCCGTCCACTGGGTCCGTAGTCGGACAACTGTTTTCAAAAATCCTGAACGATATGGGTCGTTCACTGGCAGTGAATGTGGCTACCCAGATCGACCGACTGGAAGACCGCCGAACGCTGCCGAACAGAAAGAAAAAAAAATCCCTGCAGTCGAATGCAGCCGAACACATGCAAGGGTCTCCAGTGGCATTAAAACCCTTTCAGCACCAGGGAAAGCACCGGAGCTCCCTGCAATTCTTTGACTGTGTTTTTTCCCTCGGTTCAGCGGCGAACTATAAAAAAAACGGCATTTAATAAATAAATAAATAGGGAATCAAAAATTTCACCTAAAAAATACATAGAAGTGCTCAAAAAACTCAATAAAATCAATAAATAAAAAGTTTTTTGCTGCAAATGAAAAGAATAAACGGTTGAATAAAAATATATATAGATGTTATTTTACATTGAAACCTATGGGATTCACCTGCCGAACTTAATCACTTCTCTATGGGACAATTTACCTGTCGCCACACGGTGGTTTAACTATACAATGGGAAGGATCGCTAGTGTGATGTAGTCACATAAAGTCGTCTGAAGTCGCCTGATGGAAGTCGGAGGCAGTGGACGAGGACTGAATCTCCTCCAGGTTGAGGGATTGGTCGGACGATGATGGACGACGTCAGACAATCGTATGATCGCACAAATATGGACGCAGAGGGCGGGCAGCCTAAATCTGAGAGAATGACTCGACCAAATAATGACATTTATTACTTTTTCACCTGGAAAAAAAAGGTGGGTGGATCTTTTCTGTTTTCCAGTTCTAAACTCTGTAACCTGATACCGTTGATCTTGCCACCGCCTGCACAGAAAAAACACTCTCAGGGTTATTCAAAGAGATCCGAATTGCTTGAGAAAGGTAACCGAATGCTGAAAATCAGTGTTCGGTTACCTTTCCTGACCATTCGGCTATCCAGAGAGCAGGCAATTCGCCAAATCCTGGCGAATTGCCTGCACATACGGTGCCTGTTCGGTGCCTGTTCGAGGGCAGTGCAATCCCCATAGAGCTGCTTCGTCTATTCAGAGAACAAAAACCAGCAGTGAAAGGTTCCCCTAATGCCCTGCCATTCGGTGGTTTAATTCGGCAGGTTTATTCAGGAGAATCCCATAGACTTCAATGTTAAAAATATTCCCGTTTTAATTCAATATCTAATAAACCGTTCATTATAAAATTCTTTTTCAGTTTACTTATTTTTTTTGTAACAGCCCTCTTTATGATCATTCCCTGGACCTCCTGTGAAAATTTCAGACATTTTCACTGAGTAGTTTCTTTGCAAACAGCGTTTCATTTTCCCAGATTCATACAAATGGTTTTGCTAATTTATTCACTGCCTCCTCTACATCACAGCTGCTTCGGCTCTGTGTGATTCGGCTCCTTTTCAGGTTTTTCGAAGGTTAATCCAGATGTTTTTGCTTGTTTTCAGCATGCATTCGGTTAGGTTTCGTCAGGTTTTCGTCAGGTTTTCCCTGCAATTCGGGGACCCTGTGCTGTTTGCTGAATACACCGCAGGGTCACCGAAATGCAATCGGCAAAAGGAACCGAATTGAAGAGAACGAAAAGTCACCGAACGTGCGGTGACTTTTCGAATCTCTTTGGATAACCCTGTCTCTCTTCCTTTTTTTAAAAATATATATTTTTTTTATTTTAAGCCATCCTCCACCCAGAATAAATAACATATAGTCTGATGATTTAAATTTTTTATTTAAAAAATAATAATAATAATAACTGGTGGGGCGCGGTTCCCACGACCGTCACGGAGCCTCCAGACTGTAAATAAATAAAGGCAATCTAGAGCGTGCCAGCGTAGCTTAGAATAGGGATGAGCCGAACACCCCCATGTTCGGTTCGCATTCGAACTCGAACAATTTCAAAAGTTTGGGGTCGAACGCGAACACGATTTGAACTCAATGAAAGTCAATGGGACTCGAACGTTCGAATTTTAGAGTGCCCTCCAAGAGGGCATATATGCAAGATATTTGCCATAAAAGGTGTATGGGGGTCCGGGTAGTGCCCTGGGGGACAGGAAACAAGGACAAAAAGTTTAAAAAAAGACGTTTTTAATGGACCAGTGAGTTTTCTATGAAATAAAGGTTAAGAATAAAAACGAAAAATTCCTTCAAATATCGTGCCTAGGAGGTCCCCATAACCTGCCCGTGAAGTGGCGGATTTGTAGAATGTATAGAAACATTTAAAAACAAAAAACTGACATTTCAAATGACGGTAAATGGTTTCCCTTTAATCTATTCATAAACAACTGCTTGGGGCGGCAGCCTGTATGAAAAGAGGAGACGTTTTAGGACACGCAGAACAAGTTTAGTGATTTTTTTGGCTAAATTATGGTGAAACTTATGCAGGCTTTGGATGAAAGTAACAATAGGTGCTTTAAAATTGGGCCTTTAGTGTCGGCAACAGTGCCGTCACACCGTAACTCCTCTGTGGTAATGTAGAAGAGTGCAGGGTTGGACCCTGCGGTCAAATATTAAAATGATATGAATCTGGTATAGGCGTCAGTGGCAGTGCACCCAAATATTGTGCCTTTGCTGGCAGCAAGTGCCTTCACACCGTAAACCCTCTGTGGTTGTGGAAGAGTGCAGCGGTGGACCCTGCGGTCCAATATTAATATGACTCCATAACATTGTCTTCCACGTGCTGGTATGGTGCTGGAATGGCCTTCCGTGACAAGAAATGGCATTTTGGAACCTGCCACTGTGATACAGCACAGTCGGCAAATTCACGGAAGGAAGCAGAGTCCACCAGCTGGAAAGGCAGCAGCTGTACTGTGAGTAATTTTGCTAAGCTGGCATTTAGACGCTGTGCTTGGGGATGGTTGGGACTATATTTTTTCTTACGCTGCAGCAGCTGGGGCAATGTAATCTGACTGCGTAAATCTTCAGTTGATGAGATGCTGTCACATTCTGAGGAAGGACCTGGTACACCCATTACTGTAGCATCATCCCTGTCAGTGGAGGTTGTAGGCATTGACATGGCAGGACATATAGTGGGGGTAGAGGCAGATGAGGAGGAGGAGGACCTATGCAAAGTGTTGTGCCAACGGGATGCGTGGCAGATGGTCATATGTCGCCTCAAGCACGTGGTACCCAAGGGTGGGATGTCTTTCCCACGCTTGATCCTCATCTGACATAGATTACAAATAGCAATGGTGCGGTCTGCTGCACATTTCTTAAAGAACTCCCAGACAGCAGACTTCCTGTACATGTGCTTTGAGACAACAGCGCTCTGCACCTGAGCAGTTGTGACTTCTGATGCCTTTGACTGGCTACAGTTGCTCATAGAGGACGTAGTGCCTCGTGTTTGTTGTGCCTCCTCCTCACTTGACTTCTCTGTTCGATCAGGCACCCAGGTGGAGTCAGTGACCTCATCATCGTCATCATCCCCTATCTCCTCATTACTAGAGTCAACTTGGCAGTATGCTGCAGCTGCTGGGGCAACATGAGTGCCAGTTATTTGTGTGTCACTGGCACCCCCTTCCTCTAGGTTGATTATACTCCCTTCCTCAACCTCAGAGTTTGAATCAGAGCACTGTAGTTGCTGCGCATCCTCAAGCAGCATGTCGCTGTCATTGTAGTCAAACAATTCAGCTGACTCCTCCGTGTATGTTGGTGAGGCTACGGCAGGAGTAGCTGTGGACATGGAGGCTGCATTAGATGCTTTGGCAGCTGAAGTGGACTGTAAACCACTACAAGCCTGGCTGGCAGAGGACTCGGAGAATGAGACTGGCCTGGTTAGCCAATCCTGCAAATCCTCTGTATGTGTCAGGTTTAATACCTTACAGGTACTTGCCTTTCAGGTGAGGAGGCCGTTATGCAGGTCTCGGGGATGCACACACTTGTGGGAGAGGAGAACAACACAGGAGGGCTGTGGGACAGGGTACACTGGAAACTCACAGGTTGGCTGAGGGTAATGAGGATCGCAATCCTTGAGTCCAGATCCGAGGGTAGTTGCTCCTGGGAGAGCACGTTGGGAAGGGTCGTTGCTCCTGGGAGAGCACGTGGGTAGGGTAGTTGCTCCTGGGAGAGCACAGTCAGTATTGGGGGGTCTTGGAGCAGGGGAGACACGATTAGTGGATAGGGAAAGCAGGTTTCTGGAGCTTGGTATTTGCAGGTCTTGTTCATAGGAACAGCAGACAACAATGAAGCACTGTGGGAAGGTAGGAGGGAACTTTTATTGGTTAGCCACATGGGTGTGTCAGGTGACCTGAGGTGTATGTGTGTGATGATTTAACTGTTTACATACACTGGTGCTGAAAAGGGCAGCACCTTTCATGCAGCTGCCACTTGCATGGAATCACGCAGGAACGGACAGGTACGGTCCTGACAGTATGTTGCTGCTGCTTAAGACGGCCAGCACCAGTTAGAAAGGACAAGCGTGCCCCTGCAGAGGATGCACCACGTCCACGACGACCAGAAGCTGCTTGCCCTCTTATCTGTGTCTGGGAGCGTCTGCCTGTTCTTTTTGGTCTTTCTGACATGGTGAGTGATATATAGATTAATGATATACAGAACTCTGATTCAACTCTGTTATAAAAATTGGAGATATGCAGAACTCTGATTCAACCGTGTTATCTAGATTAAAGATTTCCAGAACTCTGGTATAACTCAGTGAGACACCCTGATAGCTGGCAGCCAGTGACAAGACACAGATTACAATTCCCAGATATCTGCTACAAGTCTGTGAGGCCCCCTGATGGGTGGCAGTGACAAGACACAAATTACAATTCCCAGAAACCTCCTATAAATCAGTGAGACCCCCTGATGGGTGGCAGTGACAAGACACAGATTATAATTCCCAGATATCTTCTACAAGTCTGTGAGACCCCCTGATGGGTGGCAGTGACAAGACACAAATTACAATTCCCAGAAACCTCCTATAAATCAGTGAGACCCCCTGATGGGTGGCAGTGACAAAACACAGATTAAAATTCCCAGAAACCACCTTTAAATCAGTAAAACCCCCTGATGGGTGGCAGTGACAAGACACGGATTATAATTCCCAGATATCTGATACAAATCTGTGAGACCCCCTGATGGGTGGTAGTGACAAGACACAGATTAAAATTTGCAGAAATCTGCTACAAGTCTGTGAGACCCCCTGATGGGTGGCAGTGACGAGACACAAATTACAATTCCCAGGAACCTCCTATAAATCAGTGAGACCCCCTGATGGGTGGCAGTGACAAAACACAGATTAAAATTCCCAGAAACCACCTAAACATCAGTGAGATCCCCTGTTGGGTGGCAGTGACAAGACACAGATTATAATTCCCAGATATCTGCTACAAATCTGTGTAGACCCCCTGATGGGTGGCAGTGACAAGACACAGATTAAAATTAGCAGAAATCTGATACAAGTCTGTGAGACCCCTGATAGGACCTCCTGATAGCTGACAACAGTGACAAGACACAGATTACAACAATTTCCAGATATCTGCTAGAAGTGAGACCCCCCCCCAATAGCTGCTGGCACTGAGAAGACACAGATTACAACAATTCCCAAATATCTGATAGAAGTGAGACCCCAATAGCTGCTGGCACTGACAAGACACAGATTACAACAATTCCCAGATATCCGCTAGAAATGAGACCCCCCTAATAGCTGCTGGCACTGAGAAGACACACTAACAGAACAATTTCCTCTCAAAAAACACGTGTTGGGGCTGCGAGGGACGCCTTATATAGTGTGCTTATATAGTATACTTAGCTCTGTGAGCCCATGATTGGGCAAAATTTGCCCAATCAGGACTCTGAGCCGTGATTGGCATTGTCTTGCACCTGTCTTGCACCTGACCTGTGGTCAGGTGCAAGGCTGTAGCCAATTACAAGCTTCAGGCCAGTGGAAAAGTGCATTGTGGTCCATTGTGGTGCATTGTGGGCGAACATGCGTCGTACACGCGGAAATGTTCGGAGTTCAACAAACAGCCGAATGGGCGATGTTCGAATCGAACCGCCGAACAGATCGAACCGAACAGCTTATCCCTAGCTTAGAATAGTCGAGGGTAGAGATTACAGTCCTCCAAAATCAAGGTTAAAAGATCAATAACGAGAAGACACTTAGAAACCACATGTTTTACAGCTCAGCTTTAATGCGTTTACTTGGTCTGGAATGAAGAAGGACGCGGAGGGCCGGGCGGATGTCAGAAAGGTACTAAAAGTATAAAAATAGATAAAGCAATGCCGGTAAACAACAAAAAACAAAATGCTACAGCGGGAAGGGGTGAAGGGGAAAGAGAGGGGACTAGAACTGATCTAGGAGGTCCAAGAGAGAAACGGTATATCTTCTACTGGTTTGGTGGCTCCAAGGGGCCTACACCAACACACAGCACAGTGAACATAGATATGTATACGCTATACACGTGTGTATGTATAGTGCTAAACCAGTATAAACATAGGCAGCCATGTGCAGTGTGTCACTGCTATGTCCATTTCCCTACCTAGAAGGTCCTCTCCTTCCTACGATGATGTCACCATTGCTAATTTAGAGAAAACTAACAGGGTTATTCAGAGAGCACCGAAATGTCACCGACGTTTCGGTGGTCTCCCGTTTGCCACACTTTGGCGAATTAAATTCAGCGTTTACCGCAGGGTTACCATAGCACAGAGAATCAAACTGCCGATCGCATCCTGTTTTCTCCCCTGGCTCTCAGGGTGGCAGTCATCTACCGTCCAGTGTGACCAGCCTCCCAGTTCCTTGACCACTTTGCTACCTGGCTTTCTCACTTTCTGTCTTCTAACCTTTCATGCCTAATTATTGGGGACTTCAACATTCCCATTGATGATCCTTCTGCCCCTGCTGCCATCAAACTTCTTTCACTCACATCCTCCCTCGGACTTATCCTCCCTTCTCCCTACTCACCGTGAAGATCACTGTATTGACCTTGTTTTTTCCAAACTCTGCTCCATTTCTGAGTTTACCTGTCACCCTTTCCCTATCTCTCATCACAACCTTCTCTCCTTCAACCTATCTGGACCCCCTGCTAAACCCCCTGCTCCCCCATCCCGCACACACAGAAATCTGCATGCCGTGGATCCCTGTCAATTCACCAATCTACTTCGACATCTCCCGCACACCTCAACCTTTCAACCTTCACCTGCCCTGACGCTGCCACTGACCACCACTATAACACTACACTTATCTCTGCTCTAGACACGCTTGCTCCTCTTCGACTTTGTAAGGCCCCACACCACCAGCTTCAGCCCTGGCACACCCTCCAGACACGCTACCTGCAAAGATGCTCCCGCACTGCAGAGCGCCTGGAGGAAATCCAACTCTGAAGCTGATTTCATTCATTTCAAGTTTATTCTCCAGTCATACACCTCGGCCCTTCACTTGGCCAAACAAGCCTTTTTCTCATCTCTTATATCCACTCTGTCCTCCAACCCCAAATGACTCTGGTCCACTTTCAACTCTCTCCTCTACCCACCCGCACCTCCCCCCTCATCTGCTTTTAGCACTCAGGACCTGGCAGATTACTTCCTAAATTAAACTCTCACTATCAGAAGCAACATCCCAACACAAGATAGTGATCCACCACCTCCACTCCCAGATGCCCCCTTGGCTACCCTCTGCACCTTCCTCCCAGCCAATGAGGAGGAAGTCAACTCCTTACTGTCCTCCTCACATTTCACTATGTGCCCACTTGAGCCCATTCCCTCACATCTAATACCTCAACTCTCCTCCTCACTCACCCCTGCTCTCACATTCATCTTCAACCTTTCTCTGTCCACCGGCTCCTTCCCATCCACCTTCAAACACGCGCATGTTACTCCTACACTAAAGAAACTCTCCCTCGATCCCAACTATCCATCCAAATACTGTCCTGTATCCCTGCTTCTGTTTACCTCTAAGCTCTTGGAAATAAATAGTGCTCCATGGCCTCTTCCTCTTGGTGACCTCTAATTTCCTACTCGACCCCCTGCAATCAGGCTTCAGTCTTTACACTCAACCAAAACTGCCCTCACCAAAGTCACCAACGACCTCCTAACTGCTAAAATTCACAGCGAAAAATTAACTATTCTATTCTCATCCTACTTGACCTCTCAGCTGCTTTGACACTGTCGACCACCCCATCCTTCTACAAACTCTCAGGACTCTCGGTCTCTGTGACACTTCGCTGACACTTTTGAACTGACTCTTATCTGTCCAACAGGTTCTTCTCTGTGTCACTTGCTGGTAACTCCTCCTCTTCATTGCCTTTACAAGTTGGTGTACCTCGAGGCTCTGTCCTTGGTCCTCTGATCTCCTCTATCTACACCTTTAACCTAGGCAAAATCATTAACAGCTTTGGCTTTAATTACCACCTCTATGCTGATGATACTCAGATCTACCTCTCCACCCCTGATCTCTCTCCTCCTGTCCTTTCCAAAGTCAGTGGCTGTTTATCTGGCATCTCCTCCTGGGTGGCCTCTCACCACCTAAAGATTAACATGTCCAAGACTGAGCTCCTACTAATTCCTCCTTCTAATGCTTCCCTACCTCCTGACTTCTCTATTATGGTCGATGGTATCACTATCTCCCCATTAAACCAGGTTCGCTGTCTCGGAGTTACACTTGACTCGGCTCTTTCCATCATCCCCCACATTCAGTCTCTTTCCTCCTCCTGCCGCTACCAACTCCATAATATTTCAGAATTCAGCCATTTCTTACCACTGACACCACAAAGCAACTCATCCACTCCCTTGTAATCTCCCGACTTGACTATTGCAATAATCTTCTAGCTGGCCTCCCTCTCTCTCTGCCCCCCTAAAATCCATTCTAACTGCCTCTGCCAGGCTCATCCACCTCACCCACCGGTCTGTCTCTGCTGCTCCTCTCTGCGAGTCCCTTCACTGGCTCCCCATCCACCTCACCCGCCGCTCTGTCTCTGCCGCTCCTCTCTGCGAGTACCTGCACTTGCTCCCCATCCACCTCACCTGTCGCTCTGTCTCTGCCGCTCCCCTCTGCGAGTTCCTTCACTGGCTCCCATCCACCTCACCCGCCGCTCTGTCTCTGCCACTCCCCTCTGCTAGTCCCTTCACTGGCTCCCCATCCACCTCACCCGCCGCCCTGTCTCTGCCGCTCCCCTCTTCGAGTCTCTTCACTGGCTCCCCATCCACCTCACCCGCCGCTCTGTCTCTGCCGCTCCTCTCTGCGAGTCCCTTCACTGGCTCCCCATCCACCTCACCCGCCGCTCTGTCTCTGCCGCTCCTCTCTGCGAGTACCTGCACTTGCTCCCCATCCACCTCACCCGACGCTCTGTCTCTGCCGCTTCTCTCTGCGAGTCCCTTCACTGACTCCCCATCCACCTCACCCGACGCTCTGTCTCTGCCGCTCCTCCCTGCGAGTCCCTTCACTGACTCCCCATCCACCTCACCTGTCGCTCTGTCTCTGCCGCTCCCCTCTGCGAGTCCCTTCACTGGCTCCTCATCCACCTCACCTGTCGCTCTGTCTCTGCGCTCCCCTCTGCGAGTTCCTTCACTGGCTCCCCATCCACCTCACCCGCCGCTCTGTCTCTGCCGCTCCCCTCTTCGAGTCTCTTCACTGGCTCCCCATCCACCTCACCCGCCGCTCTGTCTCTGCCGCTCCTCTCTGCGAGTCCCTTCACTGGCTCCCCATCCACCTCACCGCCGCTCTGTCTCTGCCGCTCCTCTCTGCGAGTACCTGCACTTGCTCCCCATCCACCTCACCCGACGCTCTGTCTCTGCCGCTTCTCTCTGCGAGTCCCTTCACTGACTCCCCATCCACCTCACCCGACGCTCTGTCTCTGCCGCTCCTCCCTGCGAGTCCCTTCACTGACTCCCCATCCACCTCACCTGTCGCTCTGTCTCTGCCGCTCCCCTCTGCGAGTCCCTTCACTGGCTCCTCATCCACCTCACCTGTCGCTCTGTCTCTGCCGCTCCCCTCTGCGAGTCCCTTCACTGGCTCCCCATCCACTGCAGAATTAAATTCAAAATCCTTACCCTGCGCTACAAAGCTCTCACTAACTCAGCTCCCACTACCTGTCCTCACTAATCACCAAATACACCCCAGCACGCTCCCTAAAATCAAACAGTGACCTGCGCCTAGCTTCTCCCCGCATCACCTCTTCCCATGATAGACTGCAGGATTTCTCACGCGCATCCCCATCCTCTGGAACGTTCTCCCTCATACGGTCAGAATTTCCCCTACTACTGCTGAAGATAGTCTAAGGATAGAAACAGACCGTCTGAAACAGGTCATATTAAAAGGATATTCTATAAAACACTAAAGTATCTTTTTTGCCCTTCAATAATTGGGCAGATCCTGCTGACAGCCTCTACCTGATTTTTTTTTTTTCTTCCTATTTTTAGGTGATTTTTTACTCACCTTTTTGTCACTCGCCGTACGCTACTCCTCCTCTTCGGCTCAGAGACTCCCAAACCTGTAAGTCCCTGAAGCTTTTCTAACCAAGTTACATACACAAGTAGCACCTGCGCAGAGCGATAGATTAGAGCTGCACGCGCATGCACAGATCTTATCCATCGGCTGCCTCTGAGAACGCTCGCTACAACGATTGGTCTCAGAGGGTGACGTCGGCCACTCCCTGCGTGTGACATCAGTAGTGACCGATCTGGTTCAAAAATCCCGGCTGCTGGTATCGTTGGATGGAGGAAACTCTTACACTTCAACCAGCTTTCTGCCAGATGGGGGGGGGGGCACTCCTCACATCACAACTACTTTTTTCAATGGAAAATGTTCAGGATGAGTTGAGCGTTCCTTTAAGCAGATCCCAGGTGAACAATACAGAGTCATTAAAGTCACTGAAGTTGGCAAAATTACTACAGGTCTTGTTAAGTTTTCACCCGACTAGCCTAAAATCAGGAGGCCTGGCGCCGGCACCCAGGCATAGGGAGGTGCGCTTCTCACTCTTGTTTTGCTGCACGGGAGATGCGGACTGTCTAATGCCTCTACATGATCCGCTGAATTAGTTATACCGCTTTAATTTTTCATTGTTTCCTAGGTTTACGCTCGGCCCTCTCCCTGCGCAGCTTACCGGGCACAGTCACGCAGCTACTGGCGGAGGTAATAGCGCAAAATCAAT
The DNA here is from genome assembly GCA_009667805.1 of Leptobrachium leishanense. Lineage (NCBI taxonomy): Eukaryota > Metazoa > Chordata > Amphibia > Anura > Megophryidae > Leptobrachium > Leptobrachium leishanense. The sequence continues at coordinate 15,541,514 of CM019064.1, forward strand.
CATTGTGACACTGGAAAGGAAAAAAAGAAAAAGCGTCAGGTATGGCACTTTAGGTATGGCACGTGATCCATCGACCGGCTCACACCAAAAGGGTCAAATTAATACCCCGAAATTAAAACACGCGGATCACTTCAATCTCTGCAAGTCAATTTAAGCGGTGATGATAATTACAATATTAGTCTTTCAGGGTGGGGAAAAAATCTACTTGTCCAATGGACTAAAGTGGAAGCCCGATCTATTTGTCCTGATAGGAAATATAATTTCAACAAAACAGCAGTAGGTCTTTTTTCTTAACCACATAGAGACCAAACACATTAAAGTGATCAACAAACACAGGTATTACGTTTAAATAGAACACTAATTAGTGCATTTCAGTTTACTCACACTCATACAACCCACACGATACAGATCACAGTAATGTGTGGTGTGTATGAGGGCATCACAGAGCTCCGCAGCAATAAAACTCAGTGATGTGCGGTGTGTATGAGCGTATCACAGAGCTCCACAGCAATAAAACTCCCAGTAATGTGCGGTGTGTATGAGCGTATCACAGAGCTCCACAGCATTAAAACTTACAGTAATGTGCACTGTCTATGAGCATATCACAGAGCTCCACAGCCATAAAACTCACAGTAATGTGCGCGCAGTGTATGATCGTATTAGAGAGCTCCACAGCAATAAAATTCACTGTAATGTGTGGTGTGAGTGTATCAAAACGCTACACGGCAATAAAATTCACAGTAATGTGTGGTGTGAGTGTAACACAGAGCTCCACAGCCATAAAACTCACAGTAATGTGCACTGTGTATGAGCATATTACAGATCTCCAAGGCAATAAAACTCACAGTAATGTGCAGTGTGTATGAGCGTATCACAGAGCTCCACAGCAATATAATACCCAGTAATGTGTGGTGTGTTTATATATATGCATATATATATGTTTGTGTGTGTGATGGAACCGTTCCCTTCCATCTGTCCTGACTCTCCAGACACCCCTTCGTTGCGGTCAGCCCGGCTACTGGGAGCACTGTCCTCAGCGCCTCGAGCAGCTTGACCGCCTGCTTCTGTTCCTCTGCCCTGGAGCCGTTAGGAATCTCCAGAAGGCCGCTCGGTACCTTCTGAGGGTGATAGTGTATAGTGTAGCGTCGCTGAAATAAAGACACCAGGCGCGGCTGTATGCTTTAAAACAGGATTCTCTCTCTCTGAGCTCTGAGAGTTCTCTGACTTTTAATGAACAAAACGCCACCATTTATGCTGAAGTCCAGCAGTCATAATTTGCATAAATGACACACCTCGTTTTACCAATATACTAATTACATTATGTCAGTTATTTACAATAAACATTCTTTACATTCTTTAGCCTTCAGCTCACACAACATTTGTATAATCCATTGTTCTAACACATCAGATTAAATACAAACACAATCACAGACTTCTTGAATTAAATATGCAGCTAGATAAGGGGAAAAACCCTGGTGCATAAATTACACAGCAGTAAAGCTTGTTTACTGGTTATACAGACACACATTTACCTACAGGAATATAAGTATATTTAAAACTAAAGTTACGCCATTTTACACTAAACTAATTTAAACTAAAACCAAACGATGTAAAATATTTAAAAACACATGATATAAATGAACATAAAGTCTCTTGGGGGTTTGAAGCATGGAGAGTTACATCAGCTCCATGACAGTGTGTATATACATATACAGTATGTATCTATGGGTGTGTGTATGTATATATATATATATGCAAATATTAGGGATGCACTGATACCACTTTTTTAAGACCGAGTACGAGTACCGATACTTTTTAAAAGTACTCACCGATACCGAGTACCGATACTTTTCTTTAATGTTATGTGACGCTTTCCAATAAGAACAGACCATATAAAAATGCCCCCAGCTCACATGTATATCCCCCCGATATATATATATATATTCATACTGCCCCAGCTCATGGATTTGCCCCAGCTCACACATGGATTTGCCCCAGCTCACACATGGATTTGCCCCAGCTCATGGATATGCCCCAGCTCACACATGGATATTGCCCCCCAGCTTATGGATTTGCCCCCCCAGCTCACACATGGTTATGCCCCCAGCTCACACATGGTTATGCCCCCAGCTCATGGATATGCCCCCAGCTCTCACATGGGTATGCCCCCCAGCTCATGGATATGCCCCCCAGCTCTCACATGGGTATGCCCCCCAGCTCATGGATATGCCCCCCAGCTCATGGATATGCCCCCAGCTCATGGATATGCCCCCCAGCTCTCACATGGGTATGCCCCCCAGCTCATGGATATGCCCCCCAGCTCATGGATATGCCCCCCAGCTCTCACATGGGTATGCCCCCCAGCTCATGGATATGCCCCCCAGCTCATGGATATGACCCCCAGCTCTCACATGGGTATGCCCCCCAGCTCATGGATATGCCCCCCAGCTCATGGATATGCCCCCCAGCTCTCACATGGATATGCCCCCCAGCTCATGGATATGCCCCATCTCATGGATATGCCCCCCAGCTCATGGATATTGCCCCCCAGCTTATGGATATGCACCCCAGCTCACACATGGGTATGCCCCCCAGCTCATGGATCCCCCCCAACGATACTTACCTTCCTGGGCGCCGCCGGGAATGTCTCCGCGCGCACGCTCGTTGGAAGGACCCCAGCCGCGACCACGTGGGACCATGTGATCGCGGCTGGTGTCCTTCCAACGAGCGCGCGCGGGGAAACTTTCCCGGCGTCGCCCAGGAAGGTAAGTATCATCGCGAGAGCAGCTGCAGGGCCTGTCTGAATGCTCTATCGGCATTCAGACAGGCCCTGCAGCTGCTCAGTGTGTTTATACTTACCTTCCTGGGCGCCGCCGGGAATGTCTCCCCACGCGCGTTCGTTGAAGGACCCCAGCCGCGATCACATGGTCCCACGTGGTCGCGGCTGGGGTCCTTTCAACGAGCGCACACGCGGAGACATTCCCGGCGGCGCCCAGGAAGGTAAGTATGAACGAGATGAGCTCCAGGGGCGGCTGTCCGAATGCCGATAGAGCATTCGGACAGCCACCGCAGCCCCTCGGATGCCGGCAAGCCGGCTCAATGCCGGCTTCCGGTATCGGAAAAAATATCGGGGGGTACTGCACGAGTACCAAGTACTCCTGCAGTACCCAGTATCGGCCCCGATACCGATACTAGTATCGGTATCGGTGCAACCCTAGCAAATATACACCTGAACATGCTTCTATGGGCACATATCTACTGTATATGAGTTCCTTGCTGCATATGGGGAATGTAGTACAGGAGATCTGGGAAGCAATTCTTTGAATTTCTGTGATGTGCAGATGGCTTCTGCAATAATAAACATATATATAAACATATATTATTTATACACACATATGTATGTGTGTGAACAAACATATTTAAATGTAATTATATATATATTAGTGATCGTGTCAAGGTGACAGGTAGAAGTTAACTTTAGACTTTAACAGGCAGCACACACAGCATCCACCACTGAGAAGCGTTGTGTAGATTTTGCATCACTTGATCACGTTGCAATGTTTTTGTCGTCTTCTCTCGGGTCGTAACGCTGAAACGGGGCGTGAGAAAGAGGGGAAACCTAAAGTGCAACCTGTTTCCTGATAATTTATCTGCTCTATAAATAATTTTTTAAAAAAGCTACTTTATTGTTTTTTTTTTTTTCTTTAATAGAAGATTCTTCACAAAAGCCGGATTGTTTCCCCGTTACCATGGCAGCCGCTCTTTTCTGCAGGGAAGTGTTTACTTTAAGAGTAATTGGACAGAAAGCAGAAGGAACAATGGGCGCTCTGTGCAGCGGCTTGAATGGCGGGCAGCGGTGCCAGGCGGGTAGCAGGGCTGATAGATAACTCTCCCATACTGTGGCAGGGCTGTGTGACGCCTTCTCCTCCCGTCAGAACGAGAGGAAAAAGTTTTTGGGTTTTTTGTAAAAAAAAAAGTAGTTATGGCTTATAAAAAAATATAAACACCTCAATAAATTAAATAAATAAATGAGCAAATCACGGTGTGAAAAAAAAAACGAGCCCTAAAAAGAACGAACAACTACAAAACCCTTTGCTCTGAAACCAGTGGCTAGAGGCGACCTAGGAACATGCTTTATATAAGGACACACAGCTCCTCTCTAAAAGGCTCCCGTTACTCTTGGGCAGCAGCTTGAGCTACTAGTATTCAGTCACACTTTACACAACAAACATACCATAAAACACACTACCCCTGCTTTATGTCCACAGTCCCTATGCATGATGGACACCTGGGCCAGATTTGCGTCTCAGGAGCCTGTAGAGACAGAAAATTGGAGCGCCCCTACCCCCCCATTAAAAAAAAAAAAGAAACTTGCCAAAATGACTTTTTACATTTTTATTTTGGGGCAAATTAAAAAAATAGAAAACATTTTAAAAAACTGAAAAGCCGTTTCTCTCTGCGTCAAATCAAAAGAAGGAGCAGAATCTGTTGCTCCTCCAGTTTTTTATTTTTGCACATTACAAGGTCATGTTTGGTATCATTGTAAAGACCAGACTCTGCCCTTTCCAATGACTCCTCACTTAACCTTGTGCGCTGTACAATTCAGAGATGCAGTTTCCAAAGTTCCCCTGTCTCTACTCACTGCAGCGCCACAGTCTAGGTTGTTGATGAAACAAAGCGCTGCATCATCAGCTCCACATTTGCTGGCAGTGCGGGAAATGAGAAGGTGAGTTAGCGCAGCATCACTGTGCACTTTATAATTGTAAAATGAATAACAGCGCTGCGTTAGAGAAAAAAAAGGGAAAATATTTTATCTGTTATTTTATTTTACGTAAATCTAACCTGACTATATTTGGTATCCCTGGATAGATCATAATCTGGCCAAACCAATGATACCTCATATGTCCCTCTAGCCCTCAGGGCTCCAGAGGTACAGTGGTCTATATGATTGTGGCGGGGGTCTATTTTTTTTTTTATACACAGAGCAAGGCGTCCCCTTGTGACAGGCGCCTGTAGGCACATGCCTACTCTGCCTAGTTATATGGATACAAGAGACTTTTAGCCACAATGTAACGGCTGTTAAATTGTAAACTCAACTGCCAAACCTCTTAGGCGAGACCCACAGTGGCACTTACCTACATTACAGTAACTGTACAGCAGCGAGTGACCCCACGGCTCTCCTTGTATTCTGCCAAATCCCTGGTGTAATGTATCAGTAAAGTTTGTTGAGCTTTTAGTTACAGTGAGGGCGGGGATTGTTCCTTGTAGCTTCTTTACAGTAATACAGGGTGACAGGAGAGAGATCATTTCTCCCTGGGGGAACACTAATCTTGCATTTAAAAGTATGAAAATATGTGCATATTTTACATATACAGTCAGGTCCAGAAATATTGGGACATGGACACAAGTTTAACATCTTTGGCTCTATACACCACCACAATGGAGTTGGAATGAAACAAACACAATGTGCTTTAACTGCAGACTGTCCGCTTTAATTTGAGGGTATGTACATCCAACTCAGGTGAACGGTGTAGGACTTACAGCAGTTTGCAGATGTGCCCCCACTTGTTAAGAGACCAAAGGTAATGGGACAGAATAATAATCATAAATCAAACTTTCCCTTCTTAATACTTGGTTACAAATCATTTGCAGTCAATCACAGCCTGAAGTCTGGAACGCATAGACATCACCAGACACTGGGTTTCATCCCTGGTGATGCTCCGCCAGGCCTCTACTGCGACTGTCTTCAGTTCCTGCTTGTTCTTGGGCATTTTCCCTTCAGTTTTGTCTTCAGCAAGTGAAATGCATGCTCAATGGGATTCAGGTCAGGTGATTGACTTGGCCATTGCATAACATTCCACTTCTGTCCCTTCAAAAACTCTTTGCTTGCTTTTGCAGTATGCTTTGGGTCATTGTCCATCTGCACCGTGAAGCGCCGTCCAATGAGTTCTGCAGCATTTGGCTGAATGTGAGCAGATAATATTGCCCGAAACACTTCAGAATTCATCCTGCTGCTTTTGTCAGCAGTCACATCATCAATAAATACAAGAGAACCAGTTCCATTGGCAGCCATACATGCCCACGCCATGACACTACCACCACCATGCTTCACTGATGAGGTGCTATGCTTAGGATCATGAGCAGTTCCTTTCCTTCTCCATACTCTTCTCTTCCCATCACTCTGGTACAAGTTGATCTTGGTCTCATCTGTCCATAGGATCTTGTTCCAGAACTGTGAAGGCTTTGTTAGGTGTTGTTTGGCAAACTCTAATCTGGCCTTCCTTTGTTTGAGGCTCACCAATGGTTTAGATCTTGTAGTGAACTCTGGTGAAGTCTTCTCTTGATTGTTGACTTTGACACACATACACCTGCCTCCTGGAGAGTGTTCTTGATCTGGCCAACTGTTGTGAATGGCGTTTTCTTCACCAGGGAAAGAATTCTTCGGTCATCCACCACAGTTGTTTTCCGTGGTCTCCCGGGTCTTTTGGTGTTGCTGAGCTCACTGGTGCGTTCCTTCTTTTTGAGAATTTGAGAATGTTCCAAACAGTTGTTTTGGCCACGCCTAATGTTCTTGCTATCTCTCTGATGGGTTTGTTTTGTTTCTTCAGCCTAATGATGGCTTGCTTCACTGATAGTGACAGCTCTTTGGATCTCATCTTGAGAGTTGACAGCAACAGATTCCAAATGCAAATAGCACACTTGAAATGAACTCTGGGCCTTTTATCTGCACATTGTAATTGTGGTAATGAGGGAATATCACACACCTGGCCATGGAACAGCTGAGAATCCAATTGTCCCATTACCTTTGGTCCCTTAACAAGTGGGAGGCACATCTGCAAACTGCTGTAAGTCCTACACCGTTCACCTGAGTTGGATGTACATACCCTCAAATTAAAGCTGACAGTCTGCAGTTAAAGCACATTGTGTTTGTTTCATTCCAACTCCATTGTGGTGGTGTATAGAGCCAAAGATGTTACAATTGTGTCCATGTCCCAATATTTCTGGACCTGACTGTATATTTATCTATGATTCACACAAGAATATCGGGCAAACGTGGCTGCGGGGGGGGAGGTGGGGGCCCTCCATGCAGACATGACCACTTTAACGCCTTCATGGCAGGCATGAGTTGCCCATCGGACGGGTCACGGGGGCTAACGCTGGCGAGGTGTACAAGTACACGGATTTTGACCCGCCACGCAGCCGACACGCATCATTGGCTGCAGGGGATGGCCTGAGTTCATCTCTCTGCAGCCAATGACGCTCGGCCTGCGCCGCCTGTGGGGAGGAGCTGAGGTGGCCCATTGAAGACAGCAGGGCGAACCTGAACGCCCTGCATCTTCAATGCCCACCCGCTGCAAGGACGGCATAGAACATGATGCGGCGGGATAGGGTTAAAAAGCCAAAAGTGGTCAAGGTGTGGAGTGTCCCTTTAATACTTTTCATCAGGAACGCGTCTATCCACCACGTAGCCCCCGATACTCGCTGTTTTTGTTTAGAGGCTTTGTTGCTTCTTCAAACCTCAGTTGACACAATGTATTTGTGACAGGATAAGGTATAAAATAAAGTTGCCGGGGATTACAAGGAGCCGCATAAAGCAGATGGGCAGAGGATTAAATACTGTATGAACGCAGAGAGCTTTTCTGTGCTCCTCAAGATGTCAACAGCGTGTTCGAGCCCAAATGAAAGTGGAAAAAGAAGATAAGTTATTTTTTTCCCTCCCTTCACAAACACTCCGGCGAAAGCACTAAGTACTCGTCTCCCGACGCAGAGAAATCGCTGCACTTTACTGCGAGCGACGCGAGACTAACTCATCCGGGGACTTCAAGTGGCATTGGAGGGTGTACGCCATGACCAGGCCGGCTGTCACAAGGAATGACGCGGCACCGGCAGGTAGAGGTTCACAATTGAAAAAGAAACACACGGTGATGTAGTTGGGAAGAGAGAAAATATACACACAGACCCTATTATAATTTATCAAGCACCAACACATTCCGCAGCGCTGTACAAAAGATGCAATGGATAAAGACAATACACCAAACAATACACCAAAAAGGCAAGTCAATTTTTCACCAGCAGATAAGGAGAGATTGAGGAAACTGTTCCTGTGGGAGTTTACAATCTGGATGGGTGAAGGGGTGAGAAACAGGAGGGGAGGACTGCAAGATGAGAGTGATGTTAATGCTGAGACAGGGAGACGGTTATTGAGTCGGTTGGGTGTTTTGTTACGGGGTTAGGTTGTAGGCTTCCCTAAATAGAAGCATCTTCAGGGAGCGTTCAAAAGAAGCCAGACTGGGGGGAGAGTGTGATATTGCGAGGGAGCCGCTTCCATAGGGTCAGCGTCGCACGGGAAAACGCCTGCAGTCTGGCACGTGAAGAGTTAACCATAGAGGATGCCAGGCGCAGGTCATTTTTGGATATTAGGGGGTGGGCTGGGGTGTATTTAGTGAGGAACAAATACAACAAATTTGTGCTCACAGGAGACGAAAAATGATTTTTTTATATATATATTAGGGTTGCACCGATACCGATACTAGTATCGGTGCCGATACCGGGTACTGCAGGAGTACTTGGTACTCGTGCAGTACCCCCGATATTTTTTTCCGATACCGGAAGCCGGCATTGAGCCGGCATCCTAGGGGCTGGGGCGGCTGTCCGAATGCTCTATCGGCATTCGGACAGGCCTGCAGCTGCTCTCCGCGATACTTACCTTCCTTTAGCGACGCCGGGAAAGTCTCGCGCGCGCTCCTTGGAAGGTCCCCAGCCGCGACCACGTGGGACCATGTGATTGCGGCTGGGGTCCTTCCAACGAGCGCACGCGCGGGAACTTTCCCGGCGTCGCTAAAGGAAGGTAAGTATAAACAAAGTGAGGAGAGCAGCTGCAGGGCCTGTCTGAATGCAGATAGAGCATTCAGACAGGTCCTGCAGCTGCTCTCCGCTCATACTTACCTTCCTTTAGCGACGCCGGGAAAGTTTCCGCGCGCGCGCTCGTTGGAAGGACCCCAGCCGCGATCACATGGTCCCACGTGGTCGCGGCTGGGGACCTTCCAAGGAGCGCGTGTGCGTGAAGACTTTCCGGCGTCGCTAAAGGAAGGTAAGTGTGAGCGGAGGGGGGGGCAAATCCATTTGCTGGGGGGCATTTCCATGAGCTGGGGGCATTATCCACGAGCTGGGGCAATATCCATGAGCTGGGGGCAGTATATCCATGAGCTGGGGGCAGTATATCCATGAGCTGGGGCAATATCCATGAGCTCTGGGGCATATCCATGAGCTGGGGGGCAAATCCATGAGCTGGGGCAATATCCATGAGCTGGGGGGCAAATCCATGAGCTGGGGAAATATCCATGAGCTGGGGGCATTATCCATGAGCTGGGGGGCATTATCCATGAGCTGGGGGGCAAATCCATGAGCTGGGGCAATATCCATGAGCTGGGGGGCAAATCCATGAGCGGGGGCATTATCCAAGAGCTGGGGAGCAATATCCATGAGCTGGGGGGCAAATCCATGAGCTGGGGCATTATCCATGAGCTGGGGCATTATCCATGAGCTGGGGGGCAAATCCATGAGCTGGGGGCAGTATCCATGAGCTGGGGGGCATATCTATGAACTGGGGGGGGCATATCTATGAGGTCTGTTCTTATTGTAAAGCGGTCACATGACATAAAATAAAAGTATTGGTACTCGGTAACGGTGAGTACTTGAACAAAAGTATCGGTACTCGTACTCGGTCTTAAAAAAGTGGTATCGGTGCATCCCTAATATATATATATATAAAAGCAATACGTGTCCTCAGACTTCTACAGCGGCCTCATCCTAAGGTCGGGTGCACACGGGACGTTTTCTTTAACGCACATTACGTGCGTTAAAGAAAACCAGCGTCACACTCGACGCCCGTTCACCCCCCCCTTGCGTGATGTTCCATAGGATGACAGCGGAGCCCCGTCGACGCGAATCCTAGTGCATCATCACTGTCGATGCGCTAGGATGTGCGTCGACGGGGCTCCGCTATCCTCCTATGGAAGATCGCGCGAGGGGGGGTGGGCGTCAAGTGCGACGCTGGTTTTCTCTAACGCACGTAATGTGCGTTAAAGAAAACGTCCCGTGTGCCCCCGGCCTTAAGCTGCTGGAGTCCTGAGGTTGCTGTATATCCTGCCCAAGGCTGCCAGATCCACCACTAAAGGCTTCTGTATGGTAATTACTGTTGTATGCCAAAACAGCTGTCCCACCGGAGAGAAGGAGTTATACCTGCTGCCGGTTGGTGTGGATAAGAAGCTGGTGTGCACTTTTGATGGGCCTGAATACTTTCTGCTTTTTGTAAGTGTGGTCCTAGCAGGGGCCTAAATACTTACTCACAATAACAGTATTATGCTATGGTCATCTCATTTTATCCTTTACAGACTTCAATTCTCTCGTATTTAGTGAGGACAGGTAGTGAGGAGCGGCGTTAGTGAGGACAGGTAATGTGGAGCGGCGTTAGTGAGGACAGGTAGTGAGGGGCGGCGTTAGTGAGGACAGGTAATGTGGAGCGGCGTTAGTGAGGACAGGTAGTGAGGGGCGGCGTTAGTGAGGACAGGTAGTGAGGGGCGGCGTTAGTGAGGACAGGTAGTGAGGAGCGGCGTTAGTGAGGACAGGTAGTGAGGGGCGGTGTTAGTGAGGACAGGTAGTGAGGGGCGGTGTTAGTGAGGACAGGTAGTGAGGGGCGGCGTTAGTGAGGACGGGTAGTGAGGAGCGGCGTTAGTGGGGACAGGTAGTGAGGGGCGGTGTTAGTGAGGACAGGTAGTGAGGGGCGGCGTTAGTGAGGACAGGTAGTGAGGAGCGGCGTTAGTGAGGACAGGTAGTGAGGGGCGGCGTTAGTGAGGACAGGTAGTGAGGGGCGGTGTTAGTGAGGACAGGTAGTGAGGGGCGGCGTTAGTGAGGACGGGTAGTGAGGAGCGGCGTTAGTGAGGACAGGTAGTGAGGGGCGGTGTTAGTGAGGACAGGTAGTGAGGGGCGGTGTTAGTGAGGACAGGTAGTGAGGGGCGGCGTTAGTGAGGACAGGTAGTGAGGGGCGGCGTTAGTGAGGACAGGTAGTGAGGGGCGGCGTTAGTGAGGACAGGTAATGTGGAGCGGCGTTAGTGAGGACAGGTAGTGAGGGGCGGTGTTAGTGAGGACAGGTAGTGAGGGGCGGTGTTAGTGAGGACAGGTAGTGAGGAGCGGTGTTAGTGAGGACAGGTAGTGAGGGGCGGTGTTAGTGAGGACAGGTAGTGAGGAGCGGCGTTAGTGAAGACAGGTAATGTGGAGCGGCGTTAGTGAGGACAGGTAGTGAGGGGCGGTGTTAGTGAGGACAGGTAGTGAGGGGCGGCATTAGTGGGGACAGGTAGTGAGGGGCGGTGTTAGTGAGGACAGGTAGTGAGGGGCGGCGTTAGTGAGGACAGGTAGTGAGGAGCGGCGTTAGTGAGGACAGGTAGTGAGGAGCGGCGTTAGTGAGGACAGGTAGTGAGGGGCGGCGTTAGTGAGGACAGGTAGTGAGGAGCGGCGTTAGTGAGGACAGGTAGTGAGGGGCGGCGTTAGTGAGGACAGGTAGTGAGGAGCGGCGTTAGTGAGGACAGGTAGTGAGGAGCGGTGTTAGTGAGGACAGGTAATGTGGAGCGGCGTTAGTGAGGACAGGTAATGAGGAGCGGCGTTAGTGAGGACAGGTAGTGAGGAGCGGCGTTAGTGAGGACAGGTAGTGAGGAGCGGCGTTAGTGAGGACAGGTAGTGAGGGGCGGCGTTAGTGAGGACAGGTAGTGAGGAGCGGTGTTAGTGAGGACAGGTAGTGAGGGGTGGTGTTAGTGAGGACAGGTAATGTGGAGCGGCGTTAGTGAGGACAGGTAGTGAGGGGCGGCGTTAGTGAGGACAGGTAGTGAGGGGCGGCGTTAGTGAGGACAGGTAGTGAGGGGTGGTGTTAGTGAGGACAGGTAATGTGGAGCGGCGTTAGTGAGGACAGGTAGTGAGGGGCGGCGTTAGTGAGGACAGGTAGTGAGGGGCGGCGTTAGTGAGGACAGGTAATGAGGAGCGGCGTTAGTGAGGACAGGTAATGAGGAGCGGCGTTAGTGAGGACAGGTAGTGAGGAGCGGCGTTAGTGAGGACAGGTAGTGAGGAGCGGCGTTAGTAAGGACAGGCAGTGAGGAGCGGCGTTAGTGAGGACAGGTAGTGAGGAGCGGCGTTAGTGAGGACAGGTAGTGAGGAGCGGCGTAGTGGGGAGCGGACAGGTAGTGAGGACAGGTAGTGGGGTGCGGAATGGGGTGTATTTGGTGATTGGTGAGGACAGGTAGTGGGGAGTGGCATCATTGAGGACAGGTAGTGGGGAGCGGGATGGGGTGTATTTGGTGATAAGTAAGGACAGGTGTTGACGTTAGTGAGGGTTTTGTAGGTCAAGGTGAGTAGTTTGGATTTGATTCTGCTGTGGATGTGGGTCAGTGCAGGGACTCACGGAGAGGAAACAGGGGCAGGTACGATTGATAAGCCGGGCTGATGAGATAAGGATGGACTGCAGGGGGAAGAGGAAGGTCAGTCAAGAGGTTGCTGCAGTAGTCTAGGTGGGAGATTATAAGGGAGTGGATAAATTGCTTGGTGGTGTTGGCAGTCAGAAATGGATGAATTTTGGTGATATTGTGGAGGTGATTGCAGCAAGATGAGGAAAGTGATTGGTTGAGGGGGATGAAGTAAAGACTGGAGTCAAGAACCACTCCGGGGCAGCGGATTGGGGCTGAGGCTATTCCTTCTGAGTCAGTGAAAAGGAGTCACTATCGAAGATGCTGCACCAGTCATTATCCATTTAGTGGCTCCTTGGCCGCAATGTAAATAACGCGCTCTATGGTGCCTGAATGTGGAATTTCACGCATATGTTTAAAAATTTTGCTTCGCTGGGGGAAAAGCAAAAGTCTTTAAAGTCTCCGTAACCTGAAATTCCTTTTCTATAAATCATTTAAGAAAAAAAAAAATCTGAGAGATTTATATCATTTCTAGGTAAAGGAAGCATGGGGCGTTTCCCTAGAATTAACCCCTGGAGATCTGTCATGGTTTCAGCGCGGTGACCGCCATCTTGAAATGACATCACAATATCAAACCATCAGTGGCAGTTACTTATGGAAAAACAAGGTGCAGATAGCATGTGATGGCAGCAGCCAGTCAGATTGAGGCACTGCACAGGAAACAGGAATTGACTCTTTGAATTCTCCAATGATGCATGTGTCCACCAATGGCGGGGCTGTCATCTTGGAATGACAACACACTATCAAATCCTCAGTGTTCGTTACTGATTAAAAAATAAGACTACAGAGAGAATGTGATGTGAGCAGCCAATCAGCTTCAGGCGCTGCATAGGTTTGACTCTATAATTATCTGATGATGCAATGTGTTCACCAATGGCTGTGGTCGCCATCATGGAATGACATCACAAAATCAAACCCTTTACAGTTATTGATGAAACATCAGGGCTTCAGAGAGAGTATGAAGTTATCAGGCACTTTGAAAGCTCCAATGATGCAATGTGTCCACCAATGGCAGTGGCCACCAATATCATCCACCAATGGTGGGGCTGCCATGTTGAAATGACTTCACATTATCAAACCCTCAGAGGCAGCTAATGATGAAAAATGACCGTACAACATGAGTGTGATGTCATCAGCCAATCAGATTGAGCCACTGTGCAGAAAACAGTATGTGACTCTTTTGAATTTTTGTATGACAACGGAACCACCAATGGCAGCAGACGTTGCTAGACCGATATTTCTTCACCTGGGTGACTATTTCAGCTGCTGCAGACTTTCTCCTTCTCTCTCTCTGAGCTTTAACGTTCCCACATGATCCTGGGAAGGGTTGGAGTCACACAAGCTGGCTGTATGAAAGACACACGGACAAAACTTGTGGTTACTTCACAGCCCTTCTAAAGAGCAGTTTGTTTATTCCTGGTTATATGTCTTTCAGAGACTAAGATGTGGACCAATCAAAAACAGTCAGTCTATATTACATACTTCTTTAGAAATGCTGATTACACGGTTTCAAACTTAACAGACAATTCTCAAAAGAACATTTACCACATATAATAAAACATGTTTTGTTTGAACTGCATGACCATGGAAGGATTAACGTTTCAACCTTGGGACTAGTCTTCTTTCAATAGTCCCAGGAACAGTTAAATATTCGTATCTACCGTAAGACCTAAAAGCAAGAAATAAACAGATATTTTTGCTGCGAAAAATTTGCGAGTCAGGTGTCTTAAACCCTTTCAGCTGTCATCTTGGTTTGACGTCACAATATCAAACCCTTAGTGACAGTTACTGATGAAAAAAACAAGACTACAGAGAGGATGCGATTTCATCAGTCGGATTCAGACGCTGCACAGGAAACAGGAAGTGACTCTTTAATTCTCTTATGATGCAACGTGTCCATCAATATCACCCACCAATGGCGGAGCTGCCATCTTGGAATGACATCACAATATCAAACCCTTAGTGGTAGTTACAGATGAAAAAACATGGCAACAAAAAGCTGGGGATATCACCAACCAATCAGATTCCGGCACTGTGCAGGAAACAGGAAGTGGGCGTCACTTTGGAATGACAGCACAATATCAAACCATCGGTGCCAATTAATGATGAAAAAACATGGCTAGAAAGAGCTGGGGATATCACCAGCCAATCAGATTGAGGCTCTACACATGAACCAGGAAGTGACTCTTTATTACTTCGATGATGCAACGTTCTCCCCAACTTCATATCTAATAATGAAGCTTTAAAACATGTATATTCTTCAACAATGACTAAGTCCACCTTAAAGAATGTTGTTATTTTCACATTAATGAAAAGTGATATATTTTCTACTTTTTTTTTTCACTTTATGCTCGCTCCGAAGGAGTGAAACCTTCTCTGCTTCCTCGTCTCGCATTATTTTTAGCACGCATTAGCAAAACGCACACAAACGCTAATTAACAACTTTTACATGAATCATTCCTTTTGTAACGAGCAATCAAATCAATAAAAAGTGTGCTGCTCCAGGAGAGATCGTCTTTGTAACATTATATTTTTCCCTCCCCCAAAAAATAAAGATATAAAAAAACATGACAGCGTTATTTTCTTTCTCTCAGGGAGTCTTCAACAACGGCCTTTATTGAATTCTTATTGCACACGGCAGATCAGTCACATGAACGCCGCCGTAAAGACCCGACATTACACAGCAGTATCACAAGATCATAGTCCTTTGATGTCGCTGCTTAGCGCGCGCCCTTCACAGTGATCGATTTAATAAAGGGACGCTACCACTTATGTAAGGGATCATGCCGCCGGCGCTGCAAGAAGGGCAAACGTGACTATTTTACCCTGGCCAGCATGGAAGTGTCTTTCCTGCTTTGTCATATCATATTGCTCCATCACCGAACAGATCAACCTGCGCCTATTCCCTAGTGTGGACTGTCTCCAATTCCTGTCCTGCCCATCTGCCTGCAATACAGTTCCTGTCCTGTCCAGCCCTATTCCTGTCTTGCTCATCTGGTGTCTCCTGTACGTTCCCTCTGTGTCCAGCCCCTTTCCCGCCTTGCCGCTGCGTTTGTATCTTGTGTTTCTGTCTTGTGTTCTATGTGTCCTTACCCAGCCCCTTCCTGTCTCGCCCATCGCTTTGTTTACTTGTTCACCTATACATAAATCCCTGATTCTTGTTTACGGCATCCCCGTTCTCGAGTGTTTCACTGCATCCTGGCCTCGTATCCGCGCCCCCCGTGGCTGTTGAAACCTGACAATTTACATAAGCTGTAACTAGAGGTGTCATAGAACCATATTCCTTATTTGTTTTTCCCCTATATTTTTACTTAAAATGGACTAGTCCACTCTCCCTGTCTAACTCACATGGTTAGTTTGGCCCAGCCTATTTCCTGCTTAGCAAAGCCTGCCTTCCTGTCAGTTTACCACAGAGGCAGTTAGCAAGCATCTGTCTGTAACGGGTGATTGCATCCTGTTTTTACCGTCCCCCCATAACAAGGTACACCTGAGAAGCCCTCTCTTCCTTCAAGCCACCTTTTATTTGCTGTTAATTTGCCAATAAAGTGAAGAAAATACAAAGGACTTTGTGAGCTTTCAAAAGGGGATGAGTTAAGCTATCTGACTTCAATCATATCCTGCATGTGACATTTATTTCTTGCATATGACCCTGGGGTTCCAGATTAGTAAAAACAGGCTACTCTTAAACCAGAGTTTTGCGCCCCCCCCCCTTCCCCCCAGTGAAACAGATGCTTCGCCTCAAGAATTTACACAGAAGGTTCCAGCTTTATACAGCTACTGCTAGAAAAGCTGCTGTGACAAGGCTTTCTGGAAGATTCCAACACTACAAGCAGGTAGTACGGCAGATTACTACTGCCCCCCCCCCCCGTTAAACAGATTGCTGTACCTCACAGAATTACCACAGAAGGCGTCAGCTTTATACAGCTCGTGTGACAGAGCTTTCTGGAAGATTCAGTAACTACAAGCAAGCAGCTTCATGTAACGACATGGTTTGTTTAATCCCCTGTATTTCTGGGCCCACTCTCTGCGTAACTATACAGTTAGGAGCAGCCATCTTACCTACCCCTGCGCATGCCACCAAACAGTTGCCACGGGTCAGACTCACGGACACCTGCGAGTACAACTCCAATGCTTACTGCTGCAGGACACTAACCGGCACCATCTGAGACAGTCGTCCATCGCTGATAAGGTAACAGACCGCACACCACACGCACTGGCTAAAGGCCTACGCACACCTGCAGCATGGCAGTACTCAGACCCTGCACCAGACACCACTCAAGCCAATATCAGGACTGTGATGTATGGGTTGTTAGACTGTGTAAGAATATATAGTGTGTGTGTATTGTGGGGCATCGACTGTTGTTGGTTGTGAATGATGCTTTTGCTTTTCTTCTGCCTTCCTACTTCCTGTTCTGCTCTGAGGTGATTACTCACTTCCTGTTATGCTCTGAGGTGATTACTCACTTCCTGTTCTGCTCTGAGGGGATTTTTCACTTCCTGTTGTCAGTTGGAGGGGAATGTTCTGGTAGATGTCAAATGGCGGCTGAAGCAGAGCAGTGTTATGAGGCAGCTCTGTGAGGAAACTGCTCTACACCGATTAATAAACTACAACTTGGTTATTCGGAAGTAAGTGACTGTTTTTATACAAGTCAACCAATAAAGTAAGAATATAAACACGGTTGTGGAAAACATCACAAGGACAGACACCGCAAAAGGGAGCGATAACACGGACACCGCTACACAACAGCAACCGATGCGAGAAGGAGCAAGGCCTAAGCGGACAATCAAGCAGAAAAGGCCCGTCAAAACTATGAAGCTGACATTGACACGCACCGCGCCATTTAGAAAGGGCCTGGGAAAACACGGAACGTGAAATGTGTGACGTCAGTAATGTTAGCGGTCAAGAAGGACAGATCATACAAGCTATAAATCAGACGACGGCTTGCCACAGGCGTTACGTAACACTGTCACAAGCGTATTTCACCTATCTGACCCAAGCTAACACAGCACACAGCCTGCAACAACGTGACCTGCAAAAGGAAATCGATCTGGTACGCAACGGTATAGTGCGCACCACCATCATGGAAGAGCAAAACGAAAAAAGGATCACCTTCTGGAGACTATGTCACAGCGTTTCAGCATGTCCAGACATTCCTCAAGGTCCACCAAATCAGGGCAATCTAACACCTCTAGCGCAAGTGACATCGCCACGAGGGCGTGGGCCACCGCGGAGGCCACACATGCTAGAGCTGAATATGGGCAGAAAGAGGCAGCCATAAGGACAGAAAGAGCAAGTTTAGATGAGGAGGAGCTGATAACCACCGCCACTGCTCGTAAGCAGGCATAATTGGACGCGGCCTTAGAAGCCCTAAACAAGGTAGAAGACGCAGCCGCTGCCATAGCCCATGCTGAAATCTGGGAAGCAGCCGCGCAACAGGCCGGTGGGGAGAAAACGTACATCAGAACGCCACCGGAAAATCCAGGCAAGCGTACTGCAAACTTGTGTGGAGCCTCCTCAGCTTCAACACTAGTGCACGGCTCAATGCAGTGAGGCTGGCATCATGGATGCTGTAGAATCGACCCACGAGGAGAAGATGCTGGTCCTTCAAGGGCACAAGTAACTTGAGATGTCAGCAGCCACAGCAATCATCCACACGCCAGTATGCAGACAGATGCACTACCACAAGCAAGCAATTCATGTGTGCTCACGCGAAGAGACACAGCTCCCCATACTAACCAGCAGACATCAAACACCTGCATCGAAGAGGAGACGATCACAAGACCCTCCCAGGGAACCACAGCAGCACGAGACCAACACACTGATGCATAAAACCTGACAGACATGGGCAAGTACAGGATCCGGCGTGACATGGTGCAGATGGGACTCATCAACTTCGACAACCGTCTTGAGAATTATAGAATATGGAAAATTACATTCAAGGATGCTATCAAGGGTCTGGGCTTCTCCGCCAGAGAAGAACTCAGCCTACTAACCCCCCATAACAGAGCATACCAGAGAACCCCGCTCTATCTACGCCACCCCATACTAAGGTACGGGAAGCCCTCTCTATCCATGCCCCCCCATACTAAGGTACGGGAAGCCCTTTCTATCCACACCCCCATACTAAGGTACAGGAAGCCCTCTCTATCTACGCCACCCCATACTAAGGTACGGGAAGCCCTCTCTATCCATGCCCCCCCATACTAAGGTACGGGAAGCCCTCTCTATCCACGCCCCCCATACTAAGGTACGGGAAGCCCTCTCTATCCACGCCCCCCCATACTAAGGTACGGGAAGCCCTCTCTATCCATGCCCCCCCATACTAAGGTACGGGAAGCCCTCTCTATCCACGCCCCCCCATACTAAGGTACGGGAAGCCCTCTCTATCCACGCCCCCCATACTAAGGTACGGGAAGCCCTCTCTATCCACGCCCCCCCATACTAAGGTACGGGAAGCCCTCTCTGTCTATAAAGCCACCTTTTATTTGCTTTTACTTTCCCAATAAAGTGAAGAAAATATAAATGATTTTGTGCTTTCAAAAGGGGATGAGTTAAGCTATCTGACTTCAATCATATCCTGCATGTGACATTCACTTCTCGCATGTGATCCTGGGGTTCCAGAATAAGATTACTTGTGCATACACACAAAAACACTTCGTAAAACACATTATATAACACACGCTGCTGTTTGTTTGTCTTGTCAGTGGGCATTTCTTTGGGCAAATGTAAAAAAACGTCAGGGGATCAAATATTTTATTCCTTCACTGTATGTGTCCTTTATGTTGTCTGAGTGTGTGATTTGACGTTTTATTAGATTTCCATTAATAAACGCTGCGTTTGAGTTTTTCTTTTAGAGGGCGTCTTTTGACCCTCTTCGCTTATTCCAGTCTTGTCTATCTGGGACTAGCTCCCTCAGGATAGTTTCTTTCTGTGTATTGCTTTGGGGTTACCCTCCCCTCCTTTGTTTTGCTGAAGAGACTAGGTTAACTATTAGGGTTATTCAGTGAACACCGAAATGTCACCGATTGCCCGCACTTCGGCAAGTTCGATTCACCAACTCTCCGGTGAATTTAGCATTCACCGCAGGGTCCAGGAAGTGCAGCGAATAAGCTGAATGTATAAAAAAAAACGCTGCAAAACCATAAAATCGATCCTGCGTGGAGAGAGATGTGGAGTCATGGGTTCGAATCCCGACGAGCACCTCTCCAGTAAGTGTCCTTGGGCAAGACCCCTAACGGTACATACTTGCCACCCAGGACATACTTGAGAAATCTCAATGTATCCTTCCTGGTAAAAGCCTTTCTGAAAAAAAAAAAAACCTGCCAAATGCATCCGACAATTTTCCACAAAACCGCCGAATCGATCTGAAAAAAGTCAACAACCCGCAGAACAGAGTGCCGACCAGCCGCAGGAATAAGTTGCTAAACCGCCGAACGGGTTAAGAAAAAAAATCAACACATACCACGTTTGCAAAAAAACTAATTCACAAAAACGCCTGGAAATTACATATAAGATCCTATGAATAATAGGTCATTGTCATCCCTGATACACACACGCACACACACACACAATTAATCGCTCTAATTAATCCCACCACGGAGCCCACCCCAGCTTTAATAATGTTATATAAAATATTTAAAAGCAATGTTTATACAAAGTAGACAAAGAGAACACAATAATCCTATGAAATAATTTCTAGTGAGAATATCAGATTGATACCAATCTCAATATTATAAATCCCCTATAAATGAGCCGATTAAGTCACGGAAGCCCCTGTATATATATAACAGGGGTGTGGGAATTGTATGGCCCGACACCCGGGACATGAAGATCCGGGCGCCGGGCGAGTAGTTGTTTTTTAGATGCAGTCCGGCGGGCTGCGGACTAGTTACAGGGACGCCCCCGATACCGGAAGCCGGCATTGAGCCGGCTTGCCGGCATCCGAGGGGCTTGGGCGGCTGTTTGAATGATCTATCGGCATTCAGACAGCCGCCCCTGGAGCTCTCAGCCGCATACTTACCTTCCCGAGCGGCGCCGACAAAGTCTCCGCGCTTCCGCACGTTGAAGGAGTCCCACGTGATCGCGGCTGGGGGTCCTTCAAAGAGCGCACGCGCAAAGACTTTGTCGGCGCCGCTCGGGAAGGTAAGTATGCGGCTGAGAGCTCCAGGGGCGGCTGTCTGAATGCCGATAGAGCATTCAAACAGCCGCCCCATGACTGGTCTGGGGTCTGAGCTGGGGGGCAATATCCATGAGCTGGGGCAAATCCATGTGTGAGCTGGGGCAGCATCCATGAGCTGGGGCATATATCCATGAGCTGGGGCAGTATCCATGAGAGCGTGGGGGCAGTATACCATGAGCTGGGGCATATATCCATGAGCTGGGGCAATATCCATGAGCTGGGGGCATTATCCATGAGCTGGGGCATATATCCATGAGCTGGGGCATATATCTATGAGCTGGGGCAGTTTCCATGAGCTGGGGCATATATCCATGAGCTGGGGTAGTATCCATGAGCTGGGGCATATATCAATGAGCTGGGGCATATTTCCATGTGCTGGGGCATATATCCATGTGCTGGGGCATATCCATGTGCTGGGGCATATCCATGAGCTGGGGCATATATCCATGTGCTGGGGAATATATCCATGTGCTGGGGCATATATCCATGAGCTGGGGCATATATCCATGAGCTGGGGTAGTATCCATGAGCTGGGGCATATATCAATGAGCTGGGGCATATTTCCATGTGCTGGGGCATATATCCATGTGCTGGGGCATATCCATGTGCTGAGGCATATCCATGAGCTGGGGCATATATCCATGTGCTGGGGAATATATCCATGTGCTGGGGCATATATCCATGAGCTGGGGCATATATCCATGAGCTGGGGCAGTATCCATGAGCTGGTGCATATATCCATGAGCTGGGGCATATATCCATGAGCTAGTGCATATATCCATGAGCTGGGGCATATATCCATGAGCTAGTGCATATATCCATGAGCAGGGGCAATATCCATGAGCTGGGGCAATATCCATGAGCTGGGGCATATATCAATGAGCTGGGCAGTATATCCATGTGCTGGGGCATATATCCATGTGCTGGGGCATATATCAATGAGCTGGGGCAGTATTTCCATGTGCTGGGGCATATATCCATGTGCTGGGGCATATCCATGAGCTGGGGCATATATCCATGTGCTGGGGAATATATCCATGTGCTGGGGAATATATCCATGTGCTGGGGCAATATCCATGAGCTGGGGCAGCATCCATGAGCTGGGGGCAGCATCCATGAGCTGGGGCAGTATATCCATGAGCTGGGGGCAGCATCCATGAGCTGGGGCAATATCTATGTGCTGGGGCAATATCCATATATCTCGGGGGGGCTATATACATGTGAGCGGGGAGCATATTTATGAGGTCTGTTCTTATTGGAAAGTGGTCATATGACATAAAATAAAAGTATCGGTACTCGGTCTTAAAAAAAGTGGTATCGGTGCATCCCTAATATATACATACACACAACAAAATAGTGTTTAAATAAAGGTCTTTATTCATCACATGTATCTGACGCTGCCTCTATAGGCTGTTATGAATAAAGACCTCTATTTAAACACTATTTTGTTGAAATTATCAGGACAAGTTGATCGTCCTGAAGGACAAGTAGATTGGACTACTACTTAGTCCGTTGGACAAGTAGATTTTTTTAAGATTTCCACACCCCTGATATACATATATATATATATACACAGCCCCCCCCCCCGCATACCTCACGCTGGGTTTAATAACCTGTATGTGATAATAACTGTCCCCTTGCCTGCCCTCCTCTTTCTGAGCCATATGATCCAGCTTTGCTCACTGTTTCCTCTTAAATTCTGTTTTTAATTGGAAAAAGTAAGTGGGGTCTATCAACTAAACAGCACACTGAGGTCTCTTAAAAGCCAGCTCCTGAAATTCAAGGAAACAACATCAAAACTGCTTTTAATCTCCACCACGGCCGATAGGATAACATATTATTTGTGTGTGAATCTTTCTTTTATTAGCGCACAGTGCCGTATCGCCTCCTACTTGTGTCGTGTTTCCATCAGGGTTATTTAAGAGCACCAAATTGGCCACGAAATTGCACCGAAGAGTGAATTTCCCCGCACGGTGCAATTTCGGGGCCATTCAGCTATTCAAAAACCTTGCGATCCGCCAAATATTGGTGAATTGCCAGCGAAATACGGTGCTATTTGACGGCATTGAAATCCCCCATAGAGAAGCAATGGCTAATCTATTCACAGACACTGAACAGCAGAGAAATGTCAGTGAAACGCCCTGATGTTCGGTGGTTTCATTCGTCAGGATTATTCAGGCGAATCCCATAGGCTTCAATGTTAAAAATATTCCCGTTACTCTTAAATATTTATTCAACTGTTTATTTTTTTCATTTGCAGCAAAAAGTCTATTTATCGATTTTTTTTTTTAGGATTTTTTTTAGGCATTTTTCAAAACATTTCTGACTAATTCTTTTTCCCGATTTTTTTTTTAAAGAAATGGCGTGTTTTTTTTTCTGTAATAGACCTTTTTATTATTATTCATAGCACATTATATGTTATTTCCAGGCATTTTCATGCATTATTTTTTTATGAAAATTCTTTTTTTAAAAGTTGCGGTTTTCCTTCTTTTTTTTTATCCCGCTTGGTGGCTTTTTCCGGCGGCTGGCTGGCAGTCTGTTCGGTGGGTCGTCGGTTTTTGTCGGATCTGTAAGATAATTATTAAACTGGATCGATTCAGCAGTTTTGCGGTGGATTGTCGATCAATGGCTTTTCGGATAGATTCGGCCGATTTTCGTCGGTATTTCGATTAATTCGGCAGGTCAATTTACTGCACCTCAAGGACCCTGCTGTGACTGCTAAATTCACCGCAGGGTTGGCGAACAGGACATTTCGGTGCTCGCTGAATAACCCTGCATGTTGCAATTCGGCGATGTAAAGGAAAGCACGGGAATGGGAAACTTAATGTGTTTGTTTCATTTACATATATTTACATATCACAAGAAACTATACTGCCCGAAGAGGAAAAAAAAACCATTAATTTGTCACGTGTGCTTATTAACATGTATACACATGAAAGGGTTTTTTTTTAAGTTGGAATGCACATTTAGTGCACGCGAAAAGCTACTATAAATGGCCTTATTGTACAAAAAAAAGAAAATGCAAATAAATAATAAAAAATAAATAAAATAAAAAAAAAGCTGTATCGCTTATATAATAAATCCTACTACATACAATGACGATTAGTAAAAGATTAAGGTTAATAGAAGGAATTTATTCCGCGCGGCGCGGTCAACACTGATTAATGAATAGCGCGCAGGGTATGTAACCCTCGAGGGACGCCAGATCTGGTTGCAGATACCGAGAGCAAGATAAGCGAGGTTTCCCTACATCTTGTACGTTTAATATCACGCCGCTTCCCGGGACATCACTCTCGCGTCCCGACACGCAGAGAAGGTCCATGACGGACGCCGTCACCATAATGAATGGCCAGCCATTAGCGGCACTGATATTGACTCTGAATGGAGCGTTTCTGTGAGCGCGGGCTTAAACCGAGAGGGACGGCGAGATTTCAGCGTCAGCATCTCTGCACGGCACGCCGCGAAACCTCCTGGGAATCCGCTCTGTATAAAGAGACACATTAGAAATCTATTTAAACCCAACCTGCCCGCGCGTTAACCTTGGGAGGTTTTCCCTGAAAAATGATTCAGAGGCGCGAGAAGGAGCGCAAATATATATCAAAGAGAAATCAGCTGCTGACAAGGAACACAACGCGTAATTAAGGGGGTTATTCAGAGAGCAACGAAATGTAACCGATATTTCGGTGCTCTCTCGTTCCCCGCACTTCCCTGCACTTCAAGGAATCAAATTTCCCCACCCTGCGGTGATTTCGGCATTTACTGCAGGGTCCCCGGAGTGCAGGGAAAACCCACCGCAAACTGGCCGAATACCCGCCGAAAAACCATCGAAAACCCAACGGAACCACTGCAAAAAACACGCTGAACACGTCAGAAAAAGCCAACGAGCCGCCGATCAAAGTGCAAAGCAGCTGCCAGAAAAAGTCGACAAGCTGACGAACGGGGTAAAAAAACAAAAAAACGCTTGAAAGTGTCAGAATTGAAACGCTGTTTGCAAAAAAAACAACAAAAAAAGAAAATGTCTGGAAATTACATATAAGATCCTATGAATGATAATAATAAAAAGGTCTGTTACCGGAAAAAGAATAAACGATTTTAAGAAAAAACGGGGAAAGAAAATCAGTGAAAAAATTCAGAAAAATGTCTAAAAGATCCTAAGAAATCAATAACTAAAGAGACTTTTTGCTGTAGAATAAAATAATAAACAGTTTATTAGATATTGGGTTAAAAACGGGAAGATTTTTTACATTGAAACCTATGGGATTCGCCTGAATAAACCTGCCGAATGAAACCAACGAACAACTGGGCACTTTGGCAACTTTTCACTGCTGTTCGGTGTCTGTGAATAGATTAACCATTGCTTCTCTATGGGGATTTCACTGCTGTCGAACAGGCACCGTACTTGCTGGCAGTTCGTCAAAATTTGGCGAACTGCCTGCTCTCTGAATAGCCGGATGGACCCGAAATGTCACTGTACGGGGAAATTCACTATTCGGTGACATTTCGGGGCCAGGTCGACTCTCTCTGAATAACCCCTTAAAGGTTGTTTTAACGTGGATGCTCTCCTTTATCTTATAAGTTTTGTCAGTTCACGCTTACTACCTGGCACACAAAGCAGCGAACTTTAATGCGATGTCAGTGCTTTAGGTTTCGGCCCATTTTGGTGAATTCACTCTTGGCCTTATTACGCCGAATCTGGAGTCGCTGAGGCAGTTATCGGACATCGGCGAAACCCACCGAATAGCGACAAATTGGCATCGGTGAACTGCACCGAACTGAAAAAAAAAATGAAGTCTCCTATTTTAATTGAAGCTTAAAGTGATATTAAACCCTCAGATTTTTTAACATAAACCAATACTTAAACCAATACAATGTGTGATTTACTGTAATCCATGGTAGTTTTCCTTCTCTTTTGCTGCTGTTCCTTTTAAATCCTTATCTCTTGTCATGCAAGGGGAGAACTTCCTGTTTCAGCAGACTGCCTTGTCTCTGGAATGGATACATGGTGTCTGTGTATAGGTTTGCAACCTGAGCCAGTATTACAGGAAGTGGCAGCCAGCTGCAAAAGGAAGTTCTCCCCCAGTATGAGAAGAGATACGGATTTAAAAGGAAGAACAGCAAAGAGAAGGAAAACAACCATGGATTACAGTGAATCACACATTACAGTATTGGTTTATGTTAAAAAATCTGACGGTTTTTAAACCAATAAACATGTAGTAACAAGGCGTCTAAATAATAAAAAAAAGGTCCTTTAAAAAAATAATAAAAACATCTGTTACAAAATGAACAAAAAAAGTCTTTTTAAAAAATAAAATTTCTTGCAAAAAAAAAAGGTCTTTTAAAAAAAATAAAAAAAATATTCCATTTATTACATTGAGACCTATAGGATTCACCTGTTTGAACCTGTCACGTTGAAATCACTGAAATCAGGTAATTTTGGTGAAATTCGGCATTATGTGAATAGAAGACATGATAGTTTCCAATGGGTTTCCAACAGTTTTCAATTTGGTGCCTCTGAATCGTGGCAAATTGTGGAGAATTGCCCTGTATTTTGCTGTCAGTTTTCCTGTATTTGTTGAATTAACAGCTTTGTGAATTGAAGAATTGCGCTGAAATTGCACCAAATGGTAAAAATCCACCTTTCGGGGCAATGCGGTGGGAAATTCCAAGGTTAGTGAATATCCCTTATGTCTCGTTCAGGATGGGAGAGTCTACCGACACAATGATCTGCTCCACGATGGGCAAACAAGAATGACACACCCCATTTACACATTTTTGCCCCTTTTATTCTTGCCCATGGGACCGACACCCCCACTTTCCTACCGTGCCAGTGATGCAAGCTACCGGTATACTACATTCTCCATGCAAATCGAATATAACAAATACAAAATGTATCTACAGTGCTCCAGCAACCCACGTTTCACTCCTACACCTGGGACCTTTGTCAGGTTTTGACCCAGATGTAGGAGCGAAATGTTGCAGGAGTATTATACACAGTCAGGTCCAGAAATATTGGGACATGGACACAATTGTAACATCTTTGGCTCTATACACCACCACAATGGAGTTGGAATGAAACAAACACAATGTGCTTTAACTGCAGACTGTCAGCTTTAATTTGAGGGTATGTACATCCAACTCAGGTGAACGGTGTAGGACTTACAGCAGTTTGCAGATGTGCCTCCCACTTGTTAAGGGACCAAAGGTAATGGGACAGAATAATAATCATAAATCAAACTTTCCCTTCTTAATACTTGGTTACAAATCCTTTGCAGTCAATCACAGCCTGAAGTCTGGAACGCATAGACATCACCAGACGCTGGGTTTCATCCTGGTGATGCTCTGCCAGGCCTCTACTGCAACTGTCTTCAGTTCCTGCTTGTTCTTGGGGCATTTTCCCTTCAGTTTTGTCTTCAGCAAGTGAAATGCATGCTCAATGGGATTCAGGTCAGGTGATTGACTTGGCCATTGCATAACATTCCACTTCTGTCCCTTCAAGAACTCTTTGGTTGCTTTTGCAGTATGCTTTGGGTCATTGTCCATCTGCACTGTGAAGCGCCGTCCAATGAGTTCTGCATCATTTGGCTGAATGTGAGCAGATAATATTGCCCGAAACACTTCAGAATTCATCCTGCTGCTTTTGTCAGCAGTCACATCATCAATAAATACAAGAGAACCAGTTCCATTGGCCGCCATACATGCCCACGCCATGACACTACCACCACCATGCTTCACTGATGAGGTGGTATGCTTAGGATCATGAGCAGTTCCTTTCCTTCTCCATACTCTTCTCTCCCATCACTCTGGTACAAGTTGATCTTGGTCTCATCTGTCCATAGGATCTTGTTCCAGAACTGTGAAGGCTTTGTTCGGTGTTGTTTGGCAAACTCTAATCTGGCCTTCCTGTTTTTGAGGCTCACCAATGGTTTACATCTTGTGGTGAACCCTCTGTATTCACTCTGGTGAAGTCTTCTCTTGATTGCTGACTTTGACACACATACACCTACCTCCTGGAGAGTGTTCTTGATCTGGCCAACTGTTGTGAAGGGTGTTTTCTTCACCAGGGAAAGAATTCTTCGGTCATCCACCACAGTTGTTTTCCGTGGTCTCCCGGGTCTTTTGGTGTTGCTGAACTCACCGGTGCGTTCCTTCTTTTTGAAAATGTTCCAAACAGTTGTTTTGGCCACGCCTAATGTTCTTGCTATCTCTCTGATGGGTTTGTTTTGTTTCTTCAGCCTAATGATGGCTTGCTTCACTGATAGTGACAGCTCTTTGGATCTCATCTTGAGAGTTGACAGCAACAGATTCCAAATGCAAATAGCACACTTGAAATGAACTCGGGGCCTTTTATCTGCACATTGTAATTGGGGTAATGAGGGAATATCACACACCTGGCCATGGAACAGCTGAAAAGCCAATTGTCCCATTACTTTTGGTCCCTTAACAAGTGGGAGGCACATCTGCAAACTGCTGTAAGTCCTACACCGTTCACCTGAGTTGGATGTACATACCCTCAAATTAAAGCTGACAGTCTGCAGTTAAAGCACATTGTGTTTGTGTCATTCCGACTCCATTGTGGTGGTGTATAGAGCCAAAGATGTTAGAATTGTGTCCATGTCCCAATATTTCTGGACCTGACTGTATATATATATACAGTATCTGACCGAAGTGAGTTCACCCGTCACATTTTTGTAAATATTTTTTTAAATACAGTATTTTCATGTGACAACACTAAAGAAATGACACAGCTTGTGTAACAGTGTAAATTTACTGTCCCTCAAAATAACGCAACTCACACAGCCATTACTATCTAAGGCCGGTGTCAGATGAACGCAGTGATCACGTCTGTGTCGCCGCACAGTTTAACGTCTGTCGTACCATAGAATCATGATCAATAAAGACCCACACACAAAGTATGTGCACATCGAATTGCGCACTCACAACGCACGTGGCAAACGGACGCAAGTTAGGCAAGAACGTAAAACCGCTACCACGGACCCGCAGAGTGCACCACGTCCGCGTAGCGTTATGTGAGTGATGAGATGTCAGACGCAGCGCATTTGCGACGTCCAGCACCTTGACGCACAAAATGGCTTTTCATATCATTTTCAAATTTTTCTCATTTTTCATATAAATTTTATTTCCCATAATTGCCTTTTTTTTCTACGTCCATCATGAAAAACGGACCATGTGGTGTCTACAGTATCTTCAGTCAGTACGTCTGTCCGTTATATGCGCAGGCAGAGTGCGCTCAGACTGCGTTCGTCTGACATTAGTCTAAACCGATGCCAACAAAAGGGAGTACACCCCTAAGTGAAAATCTCCAAATTGGGCCCAATCAGCCATTTTCCCTGCCTGGTGTCATGTGACTTGTTAATGTTACAAGGTCTCAGATGTGAAAGGGGAGCAGGTGTGTTAAATTTGGTGTTATCGCGCTCTCTCATACTGGTCACTGGAAGTTCAACATGGCACCTCATGGCAAAGCACTCTCTGAGGATCTGAAAAAAAGAATTGTTGCTCTACATAAAGATGGCCGAGGCTATAAGAAGATTGCCAAAACCGTGGAACCGAGCTGCAGCACAGTGGCCAAGACCCTGAAACTGAGCCGCGGCACGGTGGCCAAGACCCTGAAACTGAGCCGCAACACGGTGGCCAAGACCCTGAAACTAAGCCACAGCACGGTGACCAAGACCCTGAAACTGAGCCGCAGCACGGCGGTCAAGACCCTGAAACTGAGCCGCAGCACGGTGGCCAAGACCCTGAAACTGAGCCGCAGCACGTTGGCCAAGACCCTGAAACTAAGCTGCAGCACGGTGACCAAGACCCTGAAACTAAGCCACAGCACGGTGCCAAGACCCTGGAACTGAGCTGCAGCACAGTGGCCAAGACCCTGAAACTGAGCCGCAGCACGGTGGCCAAGACTCTGAAACTGAGCCGCAACACGGTGGCCAAGACCCTGAAACTAAGCCGCAGCACAGTGGCCAAGACCCTGGAACTGAGCTGCAGCACGGTAACCAAGACCCTGAAACTGAGCTGCAGCACGGTGGCCAAGACTCTGAAACTAAGCCGCAGCACAGTGGCCAAGACCCTGGAACTGAGCTGCAGCACGGTAACCAAGACCCTGAAACTGAGCTGCAGCGCAGTGGCCAAGACCCTGAAACTGAGCTGCAGCACGGCGACCAAGACCCTGAAACTGAGCTGCAGCACGGTGACCAAGACCCTGAAACTGAGCTGCAGCACGGTGGCCAAGACCCTGAAACTGAGCTGCAGCACGGTGGCCAAGACCCTGAAACGGAGCCGCAGCACGGGGGCCAGACCCTGAAACTGAGCTGCAGCACGTTGGCCAAGACCCTGAAACTGAGTTGCAGGACCGTGGCCAAGACCATACAGCGGTTTAACAGGACAGGTTGCACTCAGAACAGGCCTCGCCTTGGTCAACCAAAGTAGTTGAGTGCACGTGCTCAGCGTCATATCCAGAGGTTGTCTTTGGGAAATAAGACGTATGAGTGCGGCCAGCATTGCTGCAGAGGTTGAAGGGGTGTGGGGGGGTCAGCCTGTCAGTGCTCAGACCATACGCTGCACACTGCATCAAATTGCTCTGCATGGCTGTCGTCCCAGAAGGAAGCCTCTTCTAAAGATGATGCACAAGAAAGCCACAAACAGTTTGCTGGAGACAAACAGACTAAGGACATGGACTACTGGAACCACGTCCTGTGTCTGATGAGACCAAGATAAACTTATTTGGTTCAGATGGTGTCAAGCGAGTGCGGTGGCGACCAGGTGAGGACGGAGCGCAAAGTCAAGTGCGTCTTGCCTACAGTCAAGCATGGTGGTGGGAGTGTCATGGTCTGGGGCTGCCGGCACTTGGGAGCTACAGTTCATTGAGGGAACCGTGAATGCCAACATACAGTATACTGTGACATACTGAAGCAGAGCATGATCCCCTCCCTTCGGAGACTGGGCCGCAGGGCAGTATTCCGACATAACGACCCAAACACATCTCCAAGACGACCCCTGCCTCGCTAAAGAAGCTGAGGGTAAAGGTGATGGACTGGCCAAGCATGTCTCCAGACCTAAACCCTATTGAGCATTTGTGGGGCCTCCTCAAACGAAAGGTGGAGGAGCACAAGGTCTTTAACATCCACCAGCTCCGTGATGTGGTCATGGAGGAGTGGAAGAGGACTCCAGTGGCAACCTGTGAAGCTCTGGTGACTCCATGTCCAAGAGGGTTAAGGCAGTGCTGGAAAATAATGGCGGCCACACAGAATATTGACACTTTGGGCCCAATTTGGAGCCTTTCTCTTAGGGGTGCAGTCGCTTTTGTTGGCAGCGGTTTAGACATTAATGGCTGTGTGTGTTGTGTTTATTCTGAGGGACAGTAAAGTTACACAAACTGCGCACTCACTACTTTACATTGTAACAAAGTGTCATTTCTTCAGTGTCGTCACATGAAAAGATACAATAAAATATTTACAAAAATGTGACGGGTGAACTCACTGCTGTCAGATACTGTATATATGTTTTTTTATATAGCTCAATGTATCCTTCCTGGTAAAATACTTTATAAATAAATAAATATGTATTGCATGGAAATAGAGCATGAGGGTGCACGGCTTTTCTTTCAGATTTATACTGATAAGTCTGGTTGTTGGCCCCAGGGCACTATGCAGTGTGCCGCACTTTCCTTGGAAACTATAAATATAAAAGTCTTAAAAAAACGTGTAAAAATATAAATGTGTGTTTTGGGGCATATATATATATATATATACAGTGGCAAGAAAAAGTATGTGAACCCTTTGGGATTACGTGGAGTTTTGCATGAATTGGTCATAAATTTGCTCTGATCTTCATCTAAGTCACAACAATTTGAAAAACACAGTCTGCTTAAAATAATACAACACAAACATTATATGTTTTCATGTGTTTATTGAGCATAACATGTAAACATTCACAGTGCAGGGTGGGAAAAGTATGTGAACCCCTAGCCTAATGACTTCTCCAAGAGCTAATTGGAGCCAGGAGTGAGCCAACCTTGAGTCCAATCAGTGTGATATTATTGGATGTGTTGCTGAAAGCTGTCCTGCCCTTTAAAAACACACACCAGTTTTGGGTTTACTGGTTTCAAGAAGCACTGCCTGATGTGAACCATGCCTCGCAGAAAAGAGCTCTCAGAAGACCTACGATCAAGAATTGTTGACTTGCATGAAGCTGGAAAGGGTTACAAAAGTATCTCCAAAGCCTTGATGTTCATGTGTCCACGGTAAGACAGACTGTCTACAAATGGAGAAAGTTCAGCACTGTTGCTACTGTCCCTAGGCATGGTCGTCCTGTAAAGATGACTGCAAGAGCACAGCGCAGAATGCTTAATGAGGTAAAGAAGAATCCTAGAGTGTCAGCTAAAGACTTACAGAAATCTCTGGCACATGCTAACATTTTTGTTGACACATCTACAATAAGGAAAACATTAAACAAGAATGGAGTACATGGGAGGACACCACGGAGGAAGCCATTGCTGTCCAAAAAGAATATTGCAGCACGTTTGAAGTTTGCAAAAGAGCATCTGGATGTTCCACAGCACTACTGGCAAAATATTCTGTGGACAGATGAAACCAAAATTGAGTTGTTTGAAAAAAACACACAACACTATGTGTAGAGAAAAAAAGGCACAGCACACCAACATCAAAACCTCATCCCCCCTGTAAAACATGGCGGAGGGAGCATCAGGGTTTGGGGCTGCTTTGCTGCCTCAGGGCCTGGACGGATTGTTGTCATTGATGAAAAAATGAATTCCAGAGTTTATCAAGACATTTTGCAGGAAAACGTAAGACCATCTGTCCGCCAACTGAAGCTTCCCAGAGGATGGGTGATGCAACAGGACAATGACCCAAAGCATACAAGTAATTCAACAAAAGAATGGCTTCAACAAAACAAAATACGCCTTCTGGAGTGGCCCAGTCAGAGTCCTGACCTCAACCCGATTGAAATGCTGTGGCATGACCTTAAGAGAGCGATTCACACCAGACATCCCAAGAATATTGCTACACTGAAACAGTTTTGTGAAGAGGAGTGGTCCAAAATTACTCCAGATCGTTGTGCAGGTCTGATCTGCAACTACAGGAAACGTTTGGTTGAGGTTATTGCTGCCAAAGGAGGGTCAACCAGTTATTAAGTCCAAAGGTTCACATACTTTTTCCACCCTGCACTGTGAATGTTTACATGTTATGTTCAATAAACACATGAAAACATATAATGTTTGTGTTGTATTATTTTAAGCAGACTGTGTTTTTCAAATTGTTGTGACTTAGATGAAGATCAGAGCACATTTTATGACCAATTCATGCAAAACTCCACGTAATCCCAAAGGGTTCACATACTTTTTCTTGCCACTGTATATGTACACTATGTTTGAAAATACTATGTATATTGACTATGTATGAACATAACTCTGCAAACTATAGCATTATATTTAAAACATTAATAATTTATTTAACATATAAAGCAGCATTTTGCCTTTTCCTTATCTATATATACACAAACTCACCGGCCATTTTATTAGGTACACCTGTTCAATTGCTTCTTAACATAAGTTGCTAATCAGCCAATCACACGGCAGCAACTCAATGCATTTCGGCATCTAGACGCGGTGAAGATGACTTGCTGAAGTTCAAACTGAGCATCAGAATGGGGGAAGAAAGGGGATTTAAGTGACTGTGAACGTGGCATGGGTTGCGGGTGGAGGACGGGCTGGTCTGAGTATTTCACAAACTGCTGATCTACTGGGATTTTCACGCACAACATCTCTAAGGTTTACAGAAAATGACCCGAAAAAGAGAAAATATCCAGCGAGCGGCAGCTGTGTGGACGAAAATGCCTTGTTGATGTCAGAGGAGAATGGACAGACTGTCAAGATGATAGAAAGGCAACAGTAACTCAACCACTCGTTATAACCAAGGTGCAGATACCAACTCTGAACCACAACACGTCCAATCTTGAAGCAGATGGGCTACAGCAGCAGCAGACCACACCGGGAGCCACTCCTGTCACCTAAGAACAGGAAACTGAGGCTACAATTCGCACAGGCACCAAAACTGGACAATAGAAGATTGGAAAAATGTTGCCTGGTCTGAGGAGTCTCAATTTCACCTGCGGCATTGAGATGGGTCAGAATTTGGCATAAACAACGTGAAAGCATGGATCCATCTTGCCTTGTATCAACAGTTCAGGCTGGTGGTGGTGGTGGTGTAATGGTGTGGAGGTTATTTTCTTGGCAAACTTTGGGCGCCTTAGTACCAACTGAGCATCGTTTAAACTCCACGGCCAACCTGAGTATGGTTGCTGACCATGTCCATCCCTTTATGAGTACAGTGTCCCCTGTATATTCTGATGGCTCCTTCCAGCAGGATAATGCACCATGTCACAAAGCTCAAATCATCTCAAACTTGCTTCTTGATCATGACAATGAGGTCACTGTGCTCCAATGGTCTCCACAGTCCTCAGATCTCAATCCAATAGAGCACCTTTGGGATGTGGTGGAACGGGAGATTCGCACCATGTACAGTTGTGTTCAAAATTATTCAACCCCCAATGCTGTAAAGGGTTTTAGGGAATTTAGTGTACATTTGTAATTGTATTCAGAATGAAATCCTACAAGGACTTTTTAAAGAACCATATGCAACTAAAATGACATCAATTGGTTTTGTAACACAGTAGTAAATGTTTCTTTTGTGAATTCTTCATTGACACAATTATTCAACCCCTTAAAGACTACCACTCTGAAGAACAGAGGTTCATTCAAGTGTTTTCAATCAGGTATTGAAAACACCTGTGGATGTCACGGAGCAGCAATAAAGCATAATAAGCACCAATTAGGCAGCTTTAAAATGACTGTGATACTCAGCTCCTTCTAGACATTTACTGGTGTGGTTACAAACATGGTGAAGTCAAGAGAATGGTCCAGGAAGACAAGAGAAGAGGTGATTACTCTTCACAGGAAGGGCAATGGCTATAAGAAGACTGCAAAGATGTTAAACATACCAAGAGAGATCATAGGAAGCATCATTCGCAAATTCAAGGCAAAGGGCACTGTTGAAACGCTACCTGGTCGTGGCAGAAAGAAGATGCTGACTTCGACTGCTGTGCGCTACCTGAAGCGTAGAGTGGAGAAAAGTCCCCATGTGACTGCTGAGGAACTGAGAAAAGATTTGTCAGATGTGGGTACTGAAGTTTCAGCTCAGACAATACGGCGCACACTGCGTAATGAAGGCCTCCATGCCAGAACTCCCAGGCGCACCCCCTTGCTGTCTCCAAAGAATAAGAAGAGTCGACTGCAGTATGCCAAAAGTCATGTGGACAAACCACAGAAGTTTTGGGATAGTGTTCTGTGGACTGATGAAACAAAATTAGAACTGTTTGGGCCCATGGATCAACGCTATGTTTGGAGGAGGAAGAACAAGGCCTAGGAAGAAAAGAACACCTTGCCTACTGTGAAGCATGGCGGGGGGTCAATCATGCTTTGGGGCTGTTTTGCTTCTGCAGGTACAGGGAAGCTTCAGCGTGTGCAAGGTACCATGAATTCTCTTCAGTACCAGGAGATATTGGATGACAATGTGATGCAGTCCGTCACAAACCTGAGGCTTGGGAGACGTTGGACCTTTCAACATGACAATGATCCCAAGCATACCTCCAAGTCCACTAGAGCATGGTTGCAGATTAAAGGCTGGAACATTTTGGAGTGGCCATCGCAGTCACCTGACTTAAATCCAATTTAGAACCTCTGGTGGGACTTAAAGAAAGCAGTTGCAGTGCGCAAGCCTAAGAATGTGACTGAAGTGGAGGCTTTTGCCCATGACGAATGGGCGAAGATACCCGTAGATCGCTGCAAGACACTTGTGTCAAGCTATGCTTCACGTTTAAAAGCTGTTATAACTGTAAAAGGATGTTGTACTAAGTACTAAGATTGAATGTCACTTGGGGGTTGAATAAAACTGATAATGATGTGAGCACAGAAAAGACATTTGTGGTTATTTCATTATAAATGTTATGTTATATTTGTCTGACCTACACGTGCCTCTTTGATTTAATTGTAAGGCTAGGGTCAGACGAACGCAGTTTTAACGTGCTTGTAGCCGCACGAAATCACGGCCGTGCTAGCAGCAAATGACGTCCAATGCCGGGGAACACACGACGAATGGCCGCACGAAAGTTCGTCCGTGCAACACAAGTGGCAAACGAACGCATTTTTTCGAGAACGTCAAACCGCTAGTACTGACGTACAGAGTGCGCTGCGTCCGCTAGCGGCGTGTGTGTGTGATTGGGAGACGTCAGACGCTGCTAATGTCCGGCTAACATAACGTCCAGACGCAAAAAGTGTTTTATTGATGATCCATACAAAATCACGGACGAATATGCGCATCGTATGACCGCTATCGCGTATTTCGTGAAAAAATACGTCCGTTCGTTCGACCGCACTTTTCCACGGACGACGCAAAAAATGCGTTCGTCTGACCCTAGCCTAAGCAAGATGACTGAATGATCAAAATCAATGTCAAACTGGCCAAAACACTCAATTTCAGTGGGGGTTGAATAATTTTGAACACAACTGTATGAGCAGCCGACAAATCTGCAGCAACTGCACGACGCCATCATGTCAATACGGGCCAAAATCTCTGAGGAATGTTTCCAACACCAAAAATTAAGGCAGCTCTGATTGAAGCCAAAAGGGGGTCCAACCTGGTACTAGCAAAGTGTACCTAATAAAGTGGCCAGTAAGCAAATCTATATATATATATATATATATAAAAATAGCCACATGGACAACTATAGTAATTTTTATTAAAAAATGTATATATTATATATATATAATACAGGCGCACACGCTCATAGTATGTTTATAGTAAAATCTAACATTATTGTAAAATATAAATTTAATTTAAAAAAATAAGTATAATTTATGTAATTTGTACTATCTGCAGATAATATATAAAATTTAAATCATATTATTATGCGAATGGGTTTAGATAGACGCACTATAAAATCACCCCACTCAACGTAGAGGGACACATTGCGTTCCTGTAGATAGCGGACGAGAAGGCGGCTGAGGCGAGGTTTCTCCCTGCCTTGTTCCCAACACGCGGACAGGACTCGTTTAGCGCCAGCAGAGCCTGCCATCCAAAAACGCGAGTGTTGCCACTTGTGGAAGAAAGACTTTTACCGGGAAGAGAAGATAAATCCTCTGCCATCTGTCACTCTCCGCAGAAACCCGAGAGTCCACGAGACGACGCAGAGAGCTCCTTAAGATGATAAGTGATCTATTTATAAAAGTCCCTGCCGGGTTTTATGTCTCACGGTCAACCTCGGCACAGGTTCTGCTCGTTTTCACCATAAGACCAACGTAGAGCCCCAGGACGGCTGATAAAGAGACGTCGGTAGAACCGCTGTCCTGTGTGTCAAACGCAAACACACCTCCGTTTGCCGCCAGAACCAAGTTTACTAAAGTGAACGCGAAAAATTAACTCAAAGAAGCGGCTTCCTGTCACAGAAGATGCGTCCTCCGGCACAGGAACGGCGTCTATTTGTCAAAGGACTCGCCACGTCTTGGTGAAAAACCCAATCAGGCTATTGTAGTTCCCTTGTGTTTAATGGGGGGGGATGGCATTGTGCCAGACATGATGACCCGGTGAACACATACGCTTTTGATCGGTCAAGGCTGCTCCCAACGCCAGACTCGCCTGTCCTCCAACGGGGAAGACTCCCGACTCTCTTCATTCAATAATTCCTGGACGGATTAGCCCCAAGCCTCAGAGTGAGCACACAGCCATCCCAATAAGTCACCCAATTCGGGATCTATATCCACCAACTAACTTCTCCTATGGCCAGCTATCAAGAAGCAGGGCCCTCACCTCCACTGCCTTAAGTATCCCTAATACCACAATGTTGCAGCTTCCCGGCACTCTAACAATCGCCAGTCCTGACTGTCCGGACCATGCCCGCTGTCATGTTCCCTCTCCAGAATTGGTCTGGCGGAGACTTTCCTCTTACATTCTGCGCAGCCGCCATCTTAACCCTTTCCCTGCGGAGGACATGTGGGGAACGTCCTCATTGACTCCCGCTATATGCGGGGGACGTTCCCCACATGTCCTCCGCTTACGGGAGCCCCCAGAGAGATAATCACCTTTGTCTCTGGGGTCCAGCGGCGTTCTGACGTCCTGGAAGTCAGACGCCGAATTTATACCCCTCCTGACTTAAATGACGTTTTGGATCCCACCGATCGGGAGGTTCGACATGGACAATCCAGGCACCATTTGAAAGGGGAGAGTCTCCCCTTTTAAGCGGTGCCTGGCTTTAACCCCTCAGGCACCGGGCCGTGATCCGGCGCCGGATAGTGTCCTAGCTCTGGTGGGGGTCGCCATCTTAGATGGCGGCTCCACCTCCGGGTCTCCCCTCACTTCCAGACGTCATCGAGCTGTCCTTTGAACCCCCATATCTCCCAAACGGTGTCAGCTAGAGGGGTCATGTTTGGAATCATTTGAAAGGCCAGAGCATGGCCTATCACTTGGTGCCAAACATGACCACGTTTAAAGTAAAGGAGAAAAAATAAAAATATAAAAAAAAAAAAAAAACGTGGATTTTTTTGTGTTGTTTTTTTATTAATGCAGCAATATTGTTCCCATTTCACTTATAATGTGAACAATGATGCTGCACTAATGATTTTTTTCTATGGGGTGCGTTTGCTACAAATCATGTAATTCCCCCCAAAAAAATGTAACGAGTCCCCATTTCTAATATTTTTAACAAGCGCACCCCATCGAAAATATAAACACAACAACTCGTATGATAAAATGTGAAAAAAAAACACTTTACAGGCTGTAGATGATTAAAAATTCAACATTTATTGTATTTTTTGTTATAATTTACAGGGAGGAATGAATCTGCCGAGTCTGCCGGAAAGAACGATATATAATGTGTCTGGGTCATACAATAAAATGTGGCTTCAAATCGCGTTTAAACATGATGAGCGAAAGCGGTAAAAATGAGCTCAGCGCACAGGGGGGAAATGGCTCAGCAGCGAAGGGGTTAAAGGGCAAACTGCTGTAAATTAAGTAACCTGGTCCTACAATTTAATCTTTGGTCCTGCATCATACTGTCTGCTTTTTATTATCAACAGGATTTTGCGTGGTTTAGTGTTTTTTCACGTTTTCTTAACGCGAGCCCCTGATTCCAGCAGCCAGGGACGGTTCCTTCCTGCTCAGTGACATCACACGCACGCTAGTTGATGGTGAAGTGATATCATGGTTGACCCCCTTAAAAAATGCATACTCTGACACTGACAGTGATACTGGGAAGCATGGAAATATGGCAGCTGTTTGCCCGTATCGCACCCTATGGGACCCCCCCCCGCGTGTGCGCGCACAATAAAAAGGGTTAATTATAAAACGCCTCTAATCCTAAACCATGGCTTCCCGACAGATATATTCATCACGGGGAAGCAAAGTGTGTTTTGACAGGAAACAATCTGGTTTTCATATTCCACCTCCAGCTGTGTCAGACAGGAGCGCAGTTTTAATCGCGTTTGATGGCAATCATTACCGTGAGAGCGATTACACCACATCGAAGCCGCAAAACATGCATCGTATTAATAGCCGGCCCTTTCAGCGTGGGTAAACCAACAGGTTCACGGGAAAAGAAAGAAAAATCACCACATAAAAGTCTTTATTAATCTTTATTCTCCGCCAGAATGCAGCCAGAGGCGTTGGGCAAAACCAACATGGCGTCCTACACGCATTGACCATTCTATATGCGACAGGATAAAAGGTTTACAGCAATGAGACTAGAAACCGTGACAAAAGAATCAATCCAAGTTGTGGGTTTAGTGGACTGGGTTTAGGGGTGCACTGGATGAGAGTAATGGGAGTTAAACTCCACAGATTGACTAGTGGTAGATCCAAGGCCCAAGGCATCCCAACATATACCGTATTTTTCGCTCCATAAGACGCACCTGACCATAAGACGCACCTAGTTTTTAGAGGAGGAAAACCGGAAAATAAATATTCTGAATGAAATAGTGTAATAATGGATATACTGCCCCAGCTCGTGGATATGCCTTAGCTCACACGTGGATATGCCTTAGCTCACACGTGGATATGCCTTAGCTCACACATGGATTTGCCCCAGCTCACACATGGATTTGCCCCAGCCAGCTCACACATGGATCTGCCCCATCAGCTCATGGATTTGCCCCAGCTCACACATGGATTTGCCCCAGCCAGCTCACACATGGATTTGCCCCAGCCAGCTCTCACATGGATTTGCCCCAGCCAGCTCACACATGGATTTGCCCCATCAGCTCACACATGGATTTGCCCCAGCCAGCTCTCACATGGATTTGCCCCATCAGCTCACACATGGATTTGCCCCATCAGCTCACACATGGATTTGCCCCATCAGCTCACACATGGATTTGCCCCATCAGCTCACACATGGATTTGCCCCATCAGCTCACACATGGATTTGCCCCATCAGCTCACACATGGATTTGCCCCAGCCAGCTCACACATGGATTTGCCCCAGCCAGCTCACACATGGATTTGCCCCATCAGCTCACACATGGATTTGCCCCATCAGCTCACACATGGATTTGCCCCATCAGCTCACACATGGATTTGCCCCATCAGCTCACACATGGATTTGCCCCATCAGCTCACACATGGATTTGCCCCATCAGCTCACACATGGATTTGCCCCATCAGCTCACACATGGATTTGCCCCAGCCAGCTCTCACATGGATTTGCCCCATCAGCTCACACATGGATTTGCCCCATCAGCTCACACATGGATTTGCCCCATCAGCTCACACATGGATTTGCCCCATCAGCTCACACATGGATTTGCCCCATCAGCTCACACATGGATTTGCCCCATCAGCTCACACATGGATTTGCCCCATCAGCTCACACATGGATTTGCCCCAGCCAGCTCACACATGGATTTGCCCCAGCCAGCTCTCACATTGATAATGCCCCAGCTCACATATGGATATGGCCCAGCAGCTCGTGGATGTGCCTCCGCTCACCTGCCGCCGCCGCGTTCGTCTCCCTCTGAGCATGCGTCCGGCGGCAGGAAGCTTGGGCACTCGCCTGGGGGAGCCACGTGACCGCGATCTCCGCGGTCACGTGGCTCCCCCAGGCGAGTGCCCAGCTTCCTGCCGCCAGACGCATGCTCAGAGGGAGACGAACGCGGCGGCGGCAGGTGAGCGGAGGCACATCCACGAGCTGCTGGGCCATATTTGCTCCATAAGACGCACCCACTTTTCCCCCCACTTTTTGGGGGGAAAAAAGTGCGTCTTATGGAGCGAAAAATACGGTAGGTTCCCACTATGCCCAGCTCTAAACTAAACTCCTCAAATGATCCTATTTAGAAGGAAAAGTCATTATATTGGGACCAAATCCCCTCTAAACAGTTCTCCCCTCTTTTGAGGGGCTCCACCATATATTGAGGGTGTGTGAGTATCCTTTTTAGGGGCCCCTCCATATATTCAGGGTGTGCGGGTGTGTTTTATGGGTCTCCTCCGTATATTTGGTGTGTGCGGGTGTCTTTTTAGGGGTTCCTCTATATATTCAGGGTGTGCGTGTGTCTTTTTAGGGGCTCCTCCATATATTCAGGGTGTGTGGGTGTCTTTTTAGGGGCTCCTCCATATATTCAGGGTGTGCGTGTGTCTTTTTAGGGGCTCCTCCATATATTCAGGGTGTGAGGGTGTCTTTTTAGGGGCTCCTCTATATATTCAGGGTGTGCGTGTGTCTTTTTAGGGGCTCCTCCATATATTCAGGGTGTGTGGGTGTCTTTTTAGGGGCTCCTCCATATATTCAGGGTGTGCGTGTGTCTTTTTAGGGGTTCCTCCATATATTCAGGGTGTGTGGGTGTCTTTTTAGGGGTTCCTCCATATATTCAGGGTGTGTGGGTGTCTGTTTAGGGGCTCCTCCATATATTCAGGGTGTGCGGGTGTCTTTTTAGGGGTTCCTCCATATATTCAGGGTGTGTGGGTGTCTTTTTAGGGGCTCCTCCATATATTCCGGGTGTGTGGGTGTTATTTTAGGGGTTCCTCCATATATTCAGGGTGTGTGGGTGTCTTTTTAGGGGTTCCTCCATATATTCAGGGTGTGTGGGTGTCTGTTTAGGGGCTCCTCCATATATTCAGGGTGTGCGGGTGTCTTTTTAGGGGTTCCTCCATATATTCAGGGTGTGTGGGTGTCTTTTTAGGGGCTCCTCCATATATTCCGGGTGTGTGGGTGTTATTTTAGGGGTTCCTCCATATATTCAGGGTGTGCGGGTGTCTTTTTAGGGGCTCCTCCATATATTCAGGGTGTGTGGGTGTCTTTTTAGGCGCTCCTCCATATATTCAGGGTGTGCGGGTGTCTTTTTAGGGACTCCTCCATATATTCAGCGTGTGCGGGTGTCTTTTTAGGGGCTCCTCCATATATTCAGGGTGTGTGGGTGTGTTTTTAGGGGCTCCTCCATATATTCAGGGTGTGTGGGTGTCTTTTTAGGGGTTCCTCCATATATTCAGGGTGTGGGTGTGTTTTTAGG
The DNA here is from genome assembly GCA_009667805.1 of Leptobrachium leishanense. Classification (NCBI taxonomy): domain Eukaryota; kingdom Metazoa; phylum Chordata; class Amphibia; order Anura; family Megophryidae; genus Leptobrachium; species Leptobrachium leishanense. The sequence continues at coordinate 15,583,780 of CM019064.1, forward strand.
GGCTCCTCCATATATTCAGGGTGTGCGGGTGTCTTTTTAGGGGTTCCTCCATATATTCAGGGTGTGCGGGTGTCTTTTTAGGGGCTCCTCTATATATTCAGGGTGTGTGGGTGTCTTTTTAGGGGCTCCTCCATATATTCAGGGTGTGCGGGTGTCTTTTTAGGGGCTCCTCCATATATTCAGGGTGTGCGGGTGTCTTTTTAGGGGCTCCTCCATATATTCAGGGTGTGTGGGTGTCTTTTATGGGGTTCATCCATATATTCAGGGTGTGTGTTTTTAGGGGCTCCTTCATATATTCAGGGTGTGTGTGTCTTTTTGGGGACTCCACCGCATATTAAGGGTGTCCAGGTGTTTTATGGGGCTCCTCGATATATATTGAGGGTGTGCAGGTGTGTTTTATGGTTCTTCTCCATATATTGGGGGTGTGAGGTAAACAGCCAGTTCTTTACCAGACATTATTGGACACAAAGGCTGGGACCAAAAATCCTTAAATGGTGACATAATGAAGATTTTTGGTGGGGGAGGGAGGCTTCTTCATCGTAATACAACATAATAGATGTGTATATTGGTGCAAATTCCAATTTTAAAGAGCGCGCCATGCTTGAGTAACGAGCGTCACAGGAATAAATCTCCCGTATCATTATTGATCTAAATGTAGGAGAAAACTGGATTAATCAGCAAAATTCTACGACTTCAATTAGCGGCTCTACTTCCTACTGTCACGCGAAGAGAAAGGGGCAAAAAACAGGAAATTTTGTGACTGAATGAAGTGGCAAGACAAAGATTAGCGGCGGGGGGGAGTGATATTTCTACTCAAGGCTGAAATAAACGCAGTATAAAGAGATCGAAATGAGGAATTCCAGTAGATAGTTACAGGGCCGGCCCGTCCATGGGGCCGGATGGAGCCATGGCTCCAGGCAGCACTTTGCCAGGTGCAGCATTTTGGGCCTCAACTAGGCACACCACACATTATGTGCGGGTCACACGAGCGTACTTGAGAGCGTAAGGAACATCTTGTGAGAGTGGATGTTCCTTCCACTCTGACGCCCGTGCAGCCACGTCGCTGAGTGCAGTTAGTGCCTCCTATGGAGGATCGCGCTTTGTAGCTCCGCATTACATCCGATGTAGCTTTTTGACGGGGAGGCTGAAAGCACGTCCGGTGGTAGCGTGCACACCTAGGGCCACATTACAATCCTGGTGCTAACGTTTGCGCTCACCTGCGCGAGCATTAACGTTAGCCCCTGTGGCTACCGCATATTACAATCCAAACGCTAACGGGTTAAGTAACCCGTTTGCGTTTGGTATCTTGCGCTTTTCAGCGCGAGGTTACTGTACTTTGCGCTTCCTATACTTAACATGGGGAGCGCAAAGTGTTAATCAGCATTAGGATTACAAAGTCCCCCACAGTATCTTTCCATTACTTGCTCCTCACTGTGTGGCTTTGACCATAGAATGGAGTGAATGGGTCAGTCACTGACTCCCAGCATTGTATTGTGTGGGATGTATTCAAAGGACATCACCAGGGGGTAGATTAGAAGATTTTTAAGCTCCCTGTTTTATCTCATTCAGCTGCCAGCTCTTATCTCAGCTAGCCTGGATCACAATGCACCCCCTTCAGCCTTATCTAAATATTCTCTCCTCCACCTCATTAACAGTTAAATAATGTAGAAGATAAACCACAGCAGCAAAGTAAAACATTTACACAGATTTTGGTAAATGTTGCATCATGAGAAAAAATCCCCAAAATGGAAACAGGAGATAAAAAAACTAACAGCATGCGTTATATAATGTGTTTTCTAATGTGTTCTTCTTTGTAATGCAGAGTAATCTAGCGACAGTTTATGTAAATTGTAGTGTCCCTTTAAGACAACAGCTGCCAAAGGATCGGCTGCAATAGTTCAGCCACTTCCAGGAAAAGAAAAAGATTAGTACTTTGAATTGAGTGGATAAATCCCAAAACGTGTAATTTCCTTCTACGCATCAAATGCCGACCAGAAAGCGGCTCCTTGGGGCCTGATGAGCCCAGATATTGAGTAACGTTGAAGAAAAACTTGTCGGTAGCAAAGGTAGCCGCAAAGTGATAGGAACGGAGAAGACGTCGGCATCGGCGGTTTGGAGTGTCGTTCGGATTAAAGCTCATGAGAAGCTAATTTCAGCTGGAAAAAAATATGTCTGAGCTCCTCCCAGGCAGCTCCCCGGCTGGATTTTAGGTCAGCAGAAGAAATCCGTCACTTTCCAGCCGTGGTTATTTGCCGGCTGGCTTGATCAGAAGGACAAATTTATAAAAATGACCAGAGGGCCTGTCATCCCAGATGCGCTGGGGTTCTATAATGAGATTGTAGAGCCTGGCTGCGTGTCATGGCGTCCTCTCGCGCCGCGCATTGCTTAATCCGTTTGTTGCTGCGCTCAGCTGCGTGGCGCAGGATCCGGCTGCCAGCAGGGAAGGCTGGACCGGGACCTTGAAAAGCTGGCACATGGGGTCTACAGCAGACTAATCCAATAACAGACACCAGAGATTAAGACCGTGTGAACTCGCCTGGATTGTCCTGACGCAGACGGGTCTATTCTGTGCCAGACAAAAGATACGTAAAACCACGCAACTCACCATTACTCGCTGTCATTAAAACTCATGGAGCACCAAGGGCGAGAGGGCACAACAGCAAGTGAGATATGAGGTCCCCTGGGCCCCATTATATAGAGCTTTCCAAAGTATACATTTGTGTACGTGCAAATACTGGTGCTCTCGAAAAGGGAGGAGATCTGCACACGTAGAGGTAGATCTGCGCAGGAGGAGGGAGATCTGTGCACGGAGGGAAAATTCTGCAGGGAGAGGGAGATCTGTGCATGGAGAGGGAGATCTGCACAGGGAGAGTGAGATCTGTGCATGGAGAGGGAGATCTGCACAGGGAGAGAGAAACTTGTGCAGGGAGAGGGAGATCTGCGCAAGGAGGGGAATCTGCGCAGGGAGAGGGAAATCTGTGCAGTGAGGGGAAAATCTGCATAAAGGGAGGCAAATCTGCACATGGAAAGGGAGATCTGCGCAGGGAAAGGGAGATCTGTGTACGGAGAGGGAGATCTGTGCATGGAGAGGGAGATCTGCACAAGGAGTGGTAGATCTGCGCATGGAGTGGAAGATCTGCACAGGGAAAGGGAGCTCTGCGCAGGGAGATGGAGATCTGTGTACGGAGAGGGAGATCTACGCACGGAGGGGAATCTGCGCAGGGAGAGGGAAATCTGCGCAGAGAGGGGAAAATCTGCATAGAGGGAGGGAAATCTGCACAGGGAAAGGGAGATCTGCACAGGGAAAGGGAGATCTGCGTACAGAGAGGGAGATCTGCATACAGAGAGGGCGATCTGAGCAGGGAGAGGGAGATCTGTGCATGGAGAGGGAGATATGTGCATGGAGAGGGAGATCTGTGCATGGAGTGGGAGATCTGTGCATGGAGAGGGAGATCTGCACATGGAGAGGGAGATCTGTGCATGGAGTGGGAGATCTGCGTACGGAGAGCGGGATCTGCACAGGGAAAAGGAGATCTGCAAAGGGAAAGGGAGATCTACGCAGGGAGAGGGAGATCTGCACATTGGAGATCTGCGGATGGAGAGGGAGATCTGCGCATGGAGATGGGGATCTGTGCATGGAGGTGGAGATCTGCACATTGAGAGGGAGATCAGCGCAGGGAGAGGGAGATCAGCGCAGGGAGAGGGAGATCTGCGGACCGAGACAAAGATCTGCGCAGGGAGAGGGAGATCTGTACACAGAGAAGGAGATCTGCGCATGCATGGAGACGGAGATCTGCGCATGGAGAGGGAGATCTGCGCAGGGAGAGGGAGATCTGCGCAGGGAGAGGGAGTTCTGTGCATGGAGAGGGAGATCAGCGCATGGAGAGGGAGATCTGCGGACGAGAGAGAGATCTGCCCAGGGGGAGGGAGAACTGTACACAGAGGAGATCTGCGGACAGAAAAGGAGATCTTCGGATGGAGAGGGAGATCTGCGCAGAGAGAGGGAGATCTGCACAGAGAGAGGGAGATCTGAGCAGAGAGAGGGAGATCTGCGCAGAGAGGGAGATCTGCGCAGAGAGGGAGATCTGTGCAGAGAGAGGGAGATCTGTGCAGAGAGAGGGAGATCTGTGCAGAGAGAGGGAGATCTGAGCAGAGAGAGGGAGATCTGCGCACTGAAAGGGAGATCTGCACAGAGAGAGGGAATCTGCCCAGGGAGAGGGAGATTTGCGGGGGGAAGAGGGAGATCTGTGCAGAGAGAGGAGATCTGAGCAGAGAGAGGGAGATCTGTGCAGAGAGGGAGATCTGTGCAGAGAGAGGGAGATCTGAGCAGAGAGAGGGAGACCTGCGCACTGAAAGGGAGATCTGCGCAGACAGAGGGAATCTGCCCAGGGAGAGGGAGATTTGCGGGGGGAAGAGGGAGATCTACGCAGGGAGAGGGAGATCTGCCAACAATGTATAAATCTTCAGTAATGCTGGGTTCACACCTGCACGTTTTTCAAACGGGCGCAATACGGGCGTTTTTTTTACACGTGTTCGCGCATACGAAAAACCGTGCGAACGCGCATTGCAGCGCGTTTGCGGCTATGTCTATGGCCGCGAACGCGCTGATATGCGCACCAAAGAAGCTCCCGGACTTCTTTGGGCGCAGGACGTTTTAAAGTGCGTTCATGCGCGCCTTAAAAGGCCCAGGTGTGAACGGGTCCCATAGGAAAACATGGGATTTCCCCGTTCATGCGTTTTAAAGCACGCAGGAACACGCTTTAAAACGCATAGGTGTGAACGGGGCCTAATTGAATGATATTACAGGATTATTTTGTGTTGCTTTCACTGTCGTTAAAGTGATAAAAGAGGTGGGATGGGGTTTAAGACTTTAATTTGATCATAAAACAACAATTGTGTCGTCAAAACATTCCAGGCTTCCCCTGGACTCAACCGACAGGAGAACTGCAGATTTTGGCAGCAGCATTTGAGTTTTATCATGTTTTTTTTTTTTTTTTTTATATAGTTTTCATTCTATAAATTTTTAAAACTATACATTATCTCGTTTGGTGAATAAGCCCCGGAGCCTCCTATGGACCAGTTGGCGTAAATGCGTCTGATTCAGGGGGAAATAACTGCGGGTTCCCATCTGTGACCCTGCGCGTTTGGGTAGAAACGCCTGAATAACAGGAGTAACTCACACGGAGCCAATCTGCATGCCCTAAATACCCGCCATTCATGCAGAGTTCCCTAGTCAGCGCTGGCAGAACTGGAGTGGAGACGCACAGAGGATGCCTTGTGTCCAAGACACGGCCTGCGGAGGCTGAGGAACACAAAGTATTCACATGGAAATAAAGGTCTCGCCCTGAGAATGACACGGTACTCGCAACCCTGGCACTGGGCCGATTCCAGGAGACTCTAAGTGGCAGTGCCAGGAGTAGGGTCCTCCAAACAAAGAGAAAATTACACAGCAGAACATTTCCTCTGTACAAATTAACCCATTCCATGGAGACCCTGAATGCAGATGATGCTTTACAAATATACTGTAAAAACAAAGCATTTAAAAAATATGATACTCATTTATTTGACTAGTTTCCACTTTAAGCCCCGGAGGTGGCTTCTGTGCGATCTCTGCCCCCAACTCTTCCACTCCTCATCCTCTACATCCTCAAACTCTCCTAACTTCACTCAATCCATCTGTATTTTTAATTATTTTAGTCTCTCACTTCATCTTTCCCAATCCTAATCCTTCTCAAATCCCAACTCCCTCCATTACCCCCAGCCTCCCATCCTTATCCGTTCATAACCTCCTCCCTATATCCATCCTACCCCTAACTTCCCGACCAAATCCACCTCAATCAGCATCTTTATCCACTCCTACCCCTAACCACCCCTCTATGCCTACTCAACCCCTAACTTCCCTACTATCCATCCATAACCTAGGCCCCCTATATTCATCCTACCTTAACCTCCCTACCATATCCAGCCCTAAATGACACCTTTATCCACCCCTAACACTAAACACCCCTATGTCTACTCTCCCCGTAACTTCCCTACCATGTCCAGCCCTAAATTACACCTTTATCCACTCTAACACTAAACACCCCCTATGTCTAGCCCCCTACCATATCTACCCCTAACCTCCAACCTATATCCACCACTAGCCCCCTACCATAACTACCCCTAACCTCCAACCTATATCCAGCCCTAGCCACCTACCATATCTACCCCAACCTCCAACCTATATCCACCACTAGCCCCCTACCAAATATATACCCCTAACCTCCCACCTATATCCAACCCTAGAACCCTGCCATGTGTACCCGTAACCTCCCACCTATATCCACCCCATATCCCCTACCATATCTACCCCTAACCTCCCACATCTAACCCTAACCTCACACCTATATCCACCCATATCCCCTACCATATCTACCCATAACCTCCCACCTATATCCACCCCATATCCCCTACCATATCTACCCATAACCTCCCACCTATATCCACCCCTATCCCCTACCATATCTACCCATAACCTCCCACCTATATCCACCCCTATCCCCTACCATATCTACCCATAACCTCCCACCTATATCCACCCCTATCCCCTACCATATCTACCCATAACCTCCCACCTATATCCACCCCTATCCCCTACCATATCTACCCATAACCTCCAACCTATATCCACCCCTATCCCCTACCATATCTACCCCTAACCTCCCACCTATATCCACCCACTGTCGTTTCTACTCCTAACCTCCCACCTATATCCACCTCCAGCCTCCTACCATATCTACCCCTAACCTACCACCTATATCCACCTGTAACCCCCTACCATACCTACCCCTAACCTCACACCTATATCCTAAACCTGACATTACTCAGCTGCTTTAGGTGAAGCCTGAAATTAAACCAATCTTCAGGGTTTTCCCAGGTTAAATGTGATTTACCCAGATACCACTGGTTAATGTGGCTTCAGAGACTTACATAAAAGCTAAACCCTAACCTTAGTCCTAAAAATCAACGTTACCCAAGGGGGCTTGTGTAGTCCCCAGATTACCCAGGTAAAGCCCAAAAAAATCCTTTTTTTTTGCAGCTTTAACCAGCGGTTTTGGGTAATGCGGGCTTTAGTTGGGTGAAGCTAGTATAACATAACCCGACTTCTCACTCATCTTCTCTGATTAGAGGCAGGGTGGTAGAACACAGGTTTATCAGCAGGTGAATGGAGAACTCACTTTTTCCCCTATAGGGATAACCCACAGCTGATGCCTGATTAGAGCTGCCCTTATAGGGCATGTTGTTCCCTCTTAGAGGGCAGTCTTGGTGCAGCAGGGAAGGAAGCGCAATCCTGAAGCCAAAAGGAAAGTACATTTTATTTTGTTTTTGCTTATTGGTAAGCAGCTTGACCGCCCAATATTTCAGTGAGGAATACAGAATGTTTATTTAGCCTGGGTTTACATTTGTTTTATTTTCCTGTTTATGATGTCCTCTGCAAGTTCCATGGCTGCATAATAAAGAAAAGCGGAAGCACTAATCCCTGTTGTCCAGTGGCTATATAACTACAGTATTTATATATATATAATATTTTATATAAGTAATACCTGATGCAGTGTTTACAACAGCTGATTGCTATTCAGCATAAAACAATCAAAACTTTTTTCAATTTCAATTTAATTTCAATTAAAGGAGCTTTTTCAGGGATGATTTCAGACTTTTTCTTTTATCATAAAATAGAACAAGTCTTTAAAACGGCAAAAAGGTTTTCACAGCCAAAGCTTCTCTGAGCTCCTCACACGTCTAAACTGTGCATAGCACAGGTTTAGTGAGAAAAATAATATGCAAACTGCTCACACCTCAGCGGAGATCCTACACAGCGGTGTGAACAATAATCTACGTGACACAATTTAAATCTGTGGCGGCGGGGGGGGGGGTCATGTGCGTTCCAAAGTGGGGCGCCGCAAGCAAAAAAGACGTTTTACATTTATAAATCTCTTAGACATGTATTCTCTGGTTTTAACCCTTTCACGATGGGCGGGGGTCACCCATTGGGGTGGGTTAGCGCCGGTGAGGTGTACAGGTATGCCTCGCCAACAGGTGCCGCCGCAAGCCGCTTATTTCGGCCTGCCCCGCAGCCGATGGGTGTCATTGGCTGCAGGGTGGGGCCGAGGCGGCACATTGAAGACAGCTGGGCGTACATGAACGCCCTGCATCTTCAAAGCCCTCCCGCTGCAAGGACAGCATAGCATGTCCCGCAGCAGCAAGGGGTTAAAGAGACGCTCTACTCATCTTGACCCTATTCCCTTCTGAGACGGAACCTACTGTCACTGGGGCATCTGGAGGGGGATTTGGGCTAGCCTCCAGCCCAGAGATTATGGCCCGTGAAAGAGACTATTGGGGGAACTGGTGGACCTTTAAAATATATTTGTTTTTTCATTGTTTTAAACATCCCCCCAGCAAACTAAAGATTACTGATGCCTGTCTGTTATTCCCTTGTGTAGTTATTGTATAGTCTCTTGTTGTGTATTTAGCGTACATTCCCTCAATTATCTAACCTCTCTCTGTATACAGTAGTGTGATCTCTGTATTAGTACCTGCATTCTCTCTATTGTGTATGTTCTCTCTATAAGAAATTCCTTTTGTTTTACCTGCCTTCTCCCTCCCCCCTTCTCCTTCCAGGAAATCCCATTGTCCATCGTTTGAAGGTCCTGTTCAGTATTTGATCTGTGATGTTATCTGTTTGGCTGTATGTAACGGGGGTTGGGGGTTGTCTGTATCTGTGTCTCTGTGAATAAACTAGCATTCTGCTTTTGACTTCGAACGTTGAGCCTCATTCTTTCAGCTGCGGTCAAAGCTTTGAGGGAGCTGTTAGTGAAGATTGCTCCGGCGACTGTTACATGGGAGAGAGCCCGTGGACTAAGTTAGGGTACAGACGCTCCGTCACACCTTCCTAATGCTAAAATGGGGGTGCTAATGGGGAAAATCTGCACCCAAATGTTTCCCCGTAGCGTCCCTGGTTTGGTACCATATTCCACCATGTTTTGGCAGACACTACGTCGGCACCTTGTCCGAAAACGCAGTGCTACCCGCAGTGATACTCGTGGTAGTGCTTCCCCGCTTCAATAAGTAAGGTATTATAAAGTCCTAACGTTAATTACTGCAGGGATGCGTAAGCCAGAATTTTAGTGACACCTAAAAGCTGGTGCTAAATGATTCCACTTTTGTTAAATCATTTAACGCCACCTAAATCCCCCCCCCCAAATCCCATACTCACCTCCCACAGCGAGAACGGTGGCCCGATCCACCACTTTTTCTGTCCCCGAGCAGAGCAAGATTGCGGTGCCTGTGCAATCTCACCGCCTGGAAGCGCAAGTCTTAATGGATTCCTATGGACTCCAGGAGATGATGCTTGCGTTGGCGCGGATGTCACACACAGAGAGCGGATGACATCACCGTCTGAGACCAATCGCTGTAACAATCGTTCCCAGAGAGGTGGCCGATGGATCAGATCTGCGCAGGCACGTGCGGCTCCGATCCATCGCTCTGCGCAGGCGCTACCGAACTTGCTTAGGTAAAGTGTGCAAATCACATTGCGGTGCAAAATTTGCAGCTCCTATGCTATGCAAGTTATGTAGAAGCACAAATTGGGTTAAAAAGCTTCAGGGACTTCCAGGGTCGAGAGTCCCTGAGCAGCACATGGAGAGGGACAAAAAGTGAGTAAAATCACTTTCATTTTTTAATTTTTTAGTAGAATATCCCTTCAAAGGGTCATTATTTTCAAGAGTCACTCCCGTCCCTAGTGCCGACTCTGGGTTAATATTTGTCCCTTAATAAGAGGACGGCGACGCATTCAGGAAGGAAGAAAAATGAAGGGTTTCATCGTGAGGAATTTCGAATGAAACACTGAAAGCTTCTGCGATGTTAGTCACATCATGCGCAAATGAACTGTTATTCAGGACATTACAGCAATATTTACGTGCTCTCCGACGTTCACTTAAAGAGGACTACTTGAGAGAGCACGACCCTGAGGTTTATGAAGACATTCAATGTGAAACTCATGCTTTTCCATCAAATTGACTATAAGGACCACTGGTCGGCCTTATCCAATCCTGGAGACAGAGGCAGAGAGTCAAAAAGTTGCTGAAAATCACTTATTAGATGAGTGGATCCCGTCTATTAAATTTTCGATTTTTTTTTTACATATTAGCGGATATTCAGTAAACTACGAATTGGCCCCAAAATTGTGAATTTCCCCGTTCGGTGCAATTTCGGGTCAATTTGTCTATTCACTAAGCCGTCAATTCACCAAATACTGGCAAACTGACATTCGCGGCACTGAAACAGTCTCATAGAAGACTATCGTGTCTTCTATTCACAGAACGCCAAAGTGCACCGATATATGCCCATGTTTTCGGTGTTTCAATTCGACAGCTTTAAACAGGCGAATACCACAGGTTTCAATGTAAAAAAAACAAAAAACGATTATTCTTTTAATTTTTTACAAAAGAAAATAAATTTTACATTTTTAAAATCGCTTTTTTGTATTTTTTTAATGTTTTTAAAAAAATTTTAACCTTTTTTTTATATTTTTACAGACATTTTTATTATTTTTAAAGGACCTTTCCTATTATTTTTACAATTAGTTTCCTATTATCTTAGACACGTTTCTTATACTTTTTATGGCTTTAAACTCCTATTAGGAGTTTCCCCTTTTTTCTTTTTTTTCAGTTCGGAAGAATTTGCAGAGGCAATTTCACAATTATCAGCATAATTCGGCGGCTTTCGCCAACAGCTAATAACTGCTTCAACGTCTCCATTTTCAGCAAAATACGATGAGATTCGCTAAATAGTGAATTCACCATAGGGGTTATTCACAAAGCACTGAAATATCAGCGAAATGACGGTGCTTTGCACTTCGGCAATTCCAGTTCGCCGAAACTACTGTGCTATTAACCGCAGGGTCACCATTGTGCGCGAACTGCAGATAAAAAAAAATTGAACTCTCCTATTCTCCTGATAGGTGTTTAAACCAATGAAAATGTCTTAAAATGTGTCTGAATAATAAAAAAAAAGGTCTGTTACACAATTAAAAAAACACTTTAAAAGATTAGGAATCAAAAATTGTTAAATATATACAAAAAGGTGTTGAAAAATAAATAAAAATACTTTTTGCTGAAAATAAAAAGAATAAAGGGTTCTTTAATAAAAAGATGAAAAATGATATTATGTTCTTACATTGGATCCTATGGGATTCTCCTGTTTAAATCTGTCGAACTGAATTACCGAAAATCAGGGCATTTCACTGACACTTCGGAGCAGTTCGGCGTTCATAGATTAAACATTATTTCTCTATGGGACAATTTCGCTGCCGCCATAGATTGCCGAGGACCACTGATTTGCAGCAAACTGCACCGTATTTCGCTGTTAATTGGCCAGTATTTGGCGAATTGACAGTTTAGTGAATAGACGAACTTCCCTGAAAATGCACAGTATGTTGGAATCCACCTTTCGATGCAATTTGGTGGCAAATTCGCCGCTTAGTGAATAACCCCTCATATTTTGGTGAAATTAAATCGATGAAATGCGGCGAAAAGCAACGCACCGAAGATGCACGTAATTTCGGTACGTTGTGAAAAGACCCTCTTGTCTCCGGTTGGTGACATTAGACATGACCACCAAAAATGAAAGGTAGTAGAGAGAATCCAAACGTTGTACATGTTCAGGTGAGAAACCTCTCCGGCAAAAAGCTCCTCGTGTCACTCATTCATGTATTATTCACCTTAAGTAGGAGCAATTTTCCAAACGCGTGTGCATCGAGGAATCCTATTAACATCTTTGGTGCCTAATGGCAAGAACATCTCATCTTCCTCAGGCGCAAGATCACACAGAAGTCTTCTTCTAAAAAGTTGCTACGTTAGCGAAAGGTACATCAGTGCTATAAATGATGGAAAACCAGGAGGGTGGAGAAGAAGTAGAGGGTGGGGACGAAGAAGACGATGCTAAGGAAAGAGAGAGGGAGAGAAAGCAAAAAGGGAAGGAGATACACAAAAAGAGGAAGAATGAAGACAACAGCTAACTCTAACCAAGCAAGGCAAAAGCTTAAAAAAGAGCATTAGACGTGGAATGAATGGAAGAATTTGGAGAGTCTGGGCACTAAATGAATCTAGAATTTCAATAAAAGAGCAAACTTTACCGATATGAACTTGTGCACCTTGACACACCATGCCTTACGAGTGTCGCCACTGGAAGGTATTCACATGTGACCTAGACAAACACAAGCCGAATACACAAAAGACCCTCTGCGATCGTCTCAGTCTGCTGTCGCCCTCTATTCATACCTACAGCACAAATTTGAACCTTAAGGACTCCTCGGGGGTGGCACGGTTCCTGCGGAAGGTCCTGTCTCGTCCAATTAGACCTTTCTCTAAAATCTCCATTCCTTCAAAAAGTCCCATCAAAACTCCTCTTTCTCTCAAGGTTTGCTTATTGAGTAATTTGTCTTTACAACTCCTCTCCCTTCATAGTGCTCGGCTTCATTCGGCCCAATAGCCAAAATCAGCACCTTTTCAGCTGCAATTCGACAATTTTTTTCACTTCAGGAGATTCAAATAAGGGAACGCCAGCATTTTGATTCTCGATAAAATACTGGTTTGGTTATCGGCAATCGCGGCTATATTTTATTTGGAAATATCGGCTTCGGCATCTTGTTTTAAATTTATCGGTAAGTCGATATCCGAAAAAGTATCAAGTACTGAAAGTTGCCGATAAATGGATTTTCAGGCGGGGAACCATGGAAAAAATATCACACTGAATACCCTTAATTTGAGTTTGAGTGTTGGTTTATCAACTGAAACCTAACCCTAACCCTAAAAATAACCCAAAACCCTAAAAATAACCCTAACCTGATAAATAACCCTAAACCTAAAAATAACCCTTACCCCATAAATAACCCTAAACCTAAAAATGACCCTAACCAGATAAATAACTCTAAATTTAAAAATAACCCTAACCCTAACCTGATAAATAAATAACCCTATAAATAACCCTAAACCTAAAAATAACCCTAACCCGATAAATAACCCTAACCCGATAAATAACGCTAAACCTAAAAATAACCCTATGAATTGAAACCAAACCCTAACCTTAAAATAGCCCTATCCCTCACCATAACTCTGACATTTTTTAGTGTTACAGTTAGGGTAATTGTTAGTATATTGGAACGAAACTTCCTTAGTTGTTCCCCCCCCCCTTTCCTCGGTTTTGCAGCCATCTCTAGCCCAGCCCTGTGTTTTCTCTGCTTGCATTCCCTGCTCTCTAGCTCTAGAGTCAGGAGACATTGTTACATTGTTTCTGGGCTACTAGAGACCGGTTGCTGTGCCAACCTCCCTATTCTTTTACTTCAGAATGGATTAGTCCACTCTCCCTGTCTAACTCGTTAGTTAGTTTGGCCCAGTTCCATTTCCTGTGTAGCAGACCTCTCCTTCCTTCTTTTTCACCGTGGAGGCTTGGGAGTAAGATCCTGTAGCTTGGCCGTAGTATTGTGTTTCACTTTCCTCCCATTCCACAGCATACTTTAGAGAAGCTCTCTCTACCCACTCCTTACTTTCAAGACACATTTTATTTGCTGTTACTTTCCCAATAAAGTGAAGAAGATACAAAGGACTGTGTGTTCTTTCAAAAGGGGATGAGTTAAGCTATCTGACTTCAATCATATCTTGCATGTGACATTCACTTCTTGCATATTACCCTGAGCTTCCAGAATAGTTAGGGTTACTAGAAGTCATTAATTAGATACTTTCATATCAGAAGGCGGGTCTTTTGGCTTTTTTTTTTTTCTAACCAGCCGAGACCATTTATCAAGTATCTGCTGTAGCTGATTCTTTTCAATTGAACCAGCCAATATTTCGAAAAAAAAGTTCGGCCGAAACCTGACGATATTTTTTCCAAAAATCTGCAGATAGACTTTAATCAAGCACATAATTAGCAGTTCCATAGTCACATCACTCTCTAGCATTCCCACCTACAGTCTCCTGCTTCTTTTCTCATATTATTTATTATCCTTTATTTATATAGCGCCACATATTCCGCAGCGCTTTACAAGATCAGTGAACAAGGAGTTGATACTTTGGAATACCACACATGGATGGTACGGCCTGATTCAGGGGGACCCTGTTCCCAAAGGAGCTTACAATCTATGAGATGTACAAGTATTTTGTGAATTAGGCGCGTCCATATCGTTAGGTGTTTTGCCCAAGGACGCTCGCTGGTGGCGTCTTCTGAGCGGGATCAAGTTGTCTTTCCATGATTGTAGATCAGCGACCTGGTGGTTAGGTTGAACCTGCTTCTCGTAAAGTCTTGCTTCTCCACAGTTGTGTCGGAGGAATGTGCTGAACGGGATTTGATTTGCTTTTCCACGGTCAAATGATAGAGATGTTACCACTGGACTCCACAGCCGATATTGTGTTGGGTGAGTATGTATCGTTGGTGTCTTGCCCAAGGACACTTACTGGAGAGGTGACCTGGCCGGGATTCCAACCTGTGTCTCCACGGTTATAGAGTAGTGATGTTACCTCTACTCCATCCAGCCGGTATTTATCTCTACAAACCCCATAGCAGGTGATGTTACCCCTCTGCTGATAAGTATTTCATCCTCGCTTGTTCCAACACGCCGATTCTTCCACCGTTTAACTTCACCATTCGCATTGGAAAGCGCAGAGTGAAATGTAAGCGCTGTATAGATGATGATAATAATTTGCCCAAACACGAGATACACATACACACAACACGTCAATAGTATTAACCACGGGTTTAGTGGTACATACACAGGTGATAATCAAGGTTATTAAAGGGACGCTCTACTCATTCTGACCACTTTAAGTCCCAGCTGCCCCGACCTGACTAAAAATCAGTGCATGAAGTGTAAGAGATTCCTCATCCCCACCCAACGTCACCAGCAGCCGGGATTTTCTAAATTTCCCGGCTGCCGGTCACTAGTGATGTCACACACAGAGAGCGGGTGACGTCACCCTCTGAGACCAATCGCTGTAGCGATCGTTCTCAGAGAGGCAGCCGATGGAGCAGATCTGTGCATGCGCGAGCAGCTCCGATCCATCACTCCGTGCAGGCGCTACGGGACTTGTGTATGTAAAGTCTCGTAGCGGTGGAAATTTGCAGCTCCAACGCTACGCAAGTTGTATACGAGGGAAAATTAAAGAGAAAAGGTTCAGGGACTTCCGGGTTCGGGAGTCCCTGACCCGAAGAGGAGGAGCAGAAAGCGGCGAGGGGCAAAAAGGTGATATCACAACAACAACAAAAAATGGACATATGCTGTCAGCGGCCTCTACCCAATTATTTACGGGTAAAAAAGAAAACTCTGTTTTAACTAGTGTTTCTTTAATGTACCCAAAGGAATTATAGCGTCGTCGGGTCGTGTGCTTTAATCCAGGGAAATGAATGGGTTACCGAATAACACAGTCTTCCATTCGAAACTTCTCGCCATTTCCTCCGCCAAACCGCACATCAGAGAGTCGTAAAATATGTTAAAAGGCCGCCGCCGGTGACGTAATCCCACATAAACCCAGGACAGCGGCAGCTTCTAGATGGCCGATGCAATGGCCGACGCATTAATCAAACGTGTTTGTTATAATCCCACTGTGCGACGACTTGGTATTTACTGAAGTACCTCTTTTATCCGGTCTTTTTTTATTATGAAGAATGATTCTTGTCATTCCCGAAGAAAATATCATGTTAATAAATCATTCTCGGAGCCGAGGACGCAAGGTACTAGAAATCGGAGGGAGATACAGAAAGGGAAAGGAGAGGAAGAAGCAAAGAAGACAGGAAGGAGCTGAACGCCTGGAGTAGAGACGGCTCAGCCCGTCACCTCAGATGTTTCGGAAATACATCTCCCATAGTGCTCAGCCTGGTTTCTGACAAGAAGTGCATCATGGGATAAGTATTTCTGGGGGAAAAATAAGAGAGGGAACGAAGTGGGCAACGATAAGAGAAAGGATCAAGAAAAAAGATGAAAATGGCGAAGGACAGACAGTGTCAGGAAAAGGAAGAGTTAGAGAGATAGCTATGGAAAGGGAGGACAGGGAGAGGGAATGGGAAACGGAGAGGAATAAAGAGTGGATACAGACAGGGGGAAAAGAGAAAGAGTAAAAGAAGAGGACAGAGAGAAGAGAAATGGAGGGAGAGGGGAAGAGAATGATAAAGAGTGAAAGAGAGGGGAAAGAGGGACACATTGAGATAAGAAAGAGAAAAGGGTAGAGAGGGAGCGAGAAAGGAGAGAAGAAGGAGAAAGATAACTAGCAGGAGAGAGAAGAGGAAGAGTGATATAGGGAAAGGAAGAGAGAGGTGGAAATAGAGGGTGAGAGGAGAAATAGTGGGAGAGAGGGAAAGACAAAGGGAAAGAGAAGACGAGATGGAGAGAAGAAAGGTAAATAGTGCAATATAGGAGAGAAAAGAGAAAGAGGGGAAGGAAGAGAGAAGGGGAAATAGAGGGAAAGAGGAGAAAGTGGGAGAGAGAGGGAAAGAGAGAAGAGGGACATACAGGTGAGGGACAGACAGGGAGAAACAAAAAGGGAAAGAGAAGGAAACAAAGGGAGAGAAAAAAAGATAAATAGTGGAATATAGGAGAGAGAAGAGAAAGGGGTAGGGAGAGAGAGAGGAGGAAAGAGGGAAAGAGGAGAAAGTGGGAAAATAAAAGAGAAAGTGGAGAGAAATAAAGATAAAAAGATAGGGAAAGGGAGGATCGGGATAGGGCATGGGGAAAAGGAAGAGACATAGTGAGGGAGTGGATAGTGAGAGGGAGAGACAGACGAGAAAGGAGAAAAAGAGACGAAGATAGAAGGAGAGAGGAGAAAGAGGGAAAAATAGAAGAAAGAGGGGAAAGAAAGATAAGAAGAAGGAGAAGGGAGAGATAGGTAGAAACAAGGAGGGAGAGAGAAAGAAAGAGAGAGCGCGAGATGTAAATAGCAGGAGATAGAAGAGAAAGAGGGGAATGAAGACAGAGATTAGAGGAAATAGAGGAAGAGATAACGGGAGAAAAAGAGTGACAGATAGGAGAAAGTGGGAAAGATAGAGAGAAGAAAGAGTGAAAGAGAGGAGAAAGTGGGAAAGATAGAGAGAAGAAAGAGTGAAAGAGAGGAGAAAGTGGGAAAGATAGAGAGAAGAAAGAGTGAAAGAGAGGAGAAAGTGGGAAAGATAGAGAGAAGAGAGAGTGAAAGATAGGAGAACGTGGGAAAGATAGAGAGAAGAAAGAGTGAAAGATAGGAGAAAGTGGGAAAGATAGAGAGAAGAAAGAATGAAAGATAGGAGAAAGTGGGAAAGATAGAGAGAAGAAAGAGTGAAAGATAGGAGAACGTGGGAAAGATAGAGAGAAGAAAGAGTGAAAGATAGGAGAAAGTGGGAAAGATAGAGAGAAGAAAGAGTGAAAGATGGGAGAACGTGGGAAAGATAGAGAGAAGAGAGTGAAAGATAGGAGAAAGTGGGAAAGATAGAGAAAAGAAAGAATGAAAGATAGGAGAACGTGGGAAAGATAGAGAGAAGAGAGAGTGAAAGAGGGGAGAAAGTGGGAAAGATAGAGAGAAGAAAGAGTGAAAGATAGGAGAACGTGGGAAAGATAGAGAGAAGAAAGAGTGAAAGATAGGAGAACGTGGGAAAGATAGAGAGAAGAAAGAATGAAAGATAGGAGAACGTGGGAAAGATAGAGAGAAGAGAGTGAAAGATAGGAGAAAGTGGGAAAGATGGAGAGAAGAAAGAGTGAAAGATAGGAGAACGTGGGAAAGATAGAGAGAAGAAGAATGAAAGATAGGAGAACGTGGGAAAGATAGAGAGAAGAGAGTGAAAGATAAGGAGAGAACGTGGGAAAGATAGAGAAGAAGAAAGAGTGAAAGAGGGGAGAAAGTGGGAAAGATGGAGAGAGAAAGAGTGAAAGATAGGAGAAAGTGGGAAAGATAGAGAGAAGAAAGAGTGAAAGATAGGAGAAAGTGGGAAAGATAGAGAGAAGAAAGAGTGAAAGATGGGAGAAAGTGGGAAAGATAGAGAGAAGAAAGAGTGAAAGATAGGACAACAAGGGAAAGATAGAGAGAAGAAAGAATGAAAGATAGGAGAAAGTGGGAAAGATAGAGAGAAGAAAGAGTGAAAGATAGGAGAAAGTGGGAAAGATAGAGAGAAGAGAGTGAAAGATAGGAGAAAGTGGGAAAGATAGAGAGAAGAAAGAGTGAAAGATGGGAGAAAGTGGGAAAGATAGAGAGAAGAAAGAGTGAAAGAGAGGAGAAAGTGGGAAAGATAGAGAGAAGAAAGAGTGAAAGAGAGGAGAAAGTGGGAAAGATAGAGAGAAGAGAGAGTGAAAGATAGGAGAACGTGGGAAAGATAGAGAGAAGAAAGAGTGAAAGATAGGAGAAAGTGGGAAAGATAGAGAGAAGAAAGAATGAAAGATAGGAGAAAGTGGGAAAGATAGAGAGAAGAAAGAGTGAAAGATAGGAGAATGTGGGAAAGATAGAGAGAAGAAAGAGTGAAAGATGGGAGAAAGTGGGAAAGATAGAGAGAAGAAAGAGTGAAAGATGGGAGAAAGTGGGAAAGATAGAGAGAAGAAAGAATGAAAGATGGGAGAACGTGGGAAAGGTAGAGAGAAGAAAGAGTGAAAGATGGGAGAACGTGGGAAAGATAGAGAGAAGAAAGAGTGAAAGATGGGAGAACGTGGGAAAGATAGAGAGAAGAAAGAGTGAAAGATAGGAGAAAGTGGGAAAGATGGAGAGAAGACAGAGTGAAAGATAGGAGAAAGTGGGAAAGATAGAGAGAAGAAAGAGTGAAAGAGGGGAGAAAGTGGGAAAGATAGAGAGAAGAGAGTGAAAGATAGGAGAAAGTGGGAAAGATGGAGAGAAGAAAGAGTGAAAGATAGGAGAACGTGGGAAAGATAGAGAGAAGAGAGAGTGAAAGAGGGGAGAACGTGGGAAAGATAGAGAGAAGAGAGAGTGAAAGAGGGGAGAAAGTGGGAAAGATAGAGAGAAGAGAGTGAAAGATAGGAGAAAGTGGGAAAGATAGAGAGAAGAAAGAGTGAAAGATGGAGAAAGTGGGAAAGATAGAGAAAGTGGGAAAGATAGAGAGAAGAAAGAGTGAAAGAGGGGAAAAAGTGGGAAAGATAGAGAGAAGAGAGTGAAAGATAGGAGAAAGTGGGAAAGATAGAGAGAAGAAAGAGTGAAAGATGGGAGAACGTGGGAAAGATAGAGAGAAGAGAGAGTGAAAGAGGGGAGAACGTGGGAAAGATAGAGAGAAGAGAGAGTGAAAGATAGGAGAAAGTGGGAAAGATGGAGAGAAGAAAGAGTGAAAGATAGGAGAACGTGGGAAAGATAGAGAGAAGAGAGAGTGAAAGATAGGAGAACGTGGGAAAGATGGAGAGAAGAAAGAGTGAAAGATAGGAGAAAGTGGGAAAGATGGAGAGAAGACAGAGTGAAAGATAGGAGAAAGTGGGAAAGATAGAGAGAAGAAAGAGTGAAAGATAGGAGAACGTGAGAAAGATAGAGAGAAGAAAGAGTGAAAGAGGGGAGAAAGTGGGAAAGATAGAGAGAAGAAAGAGTGAAAGATAGGAGAAAGTGGGAAAGATAGAGAGAAGAAAGAGTGAAAGATAGGAGAACGTGGGAAAGATGGAGAGAAGACAGAGTGAAAGATAGGAGAAAGTGGGAAAGATAGAGAGAAGAAAGAGTGAAAGAGAGGAGAAAGTGGGAAAGATAGAGAGAAGAAAGAGTGAAAGATAGGAGAAAGTGGGAAAGATAGAGAGAAGAAAGAGTGAAAGATAGGAGAACGTGGGAAAGATAGAGAGAAGAAAGAGTGAAAGATAGGAGAAAGTGGGAAAGATGGAGAGAAGAGAGAGTGAAAGAGGGGAGAACGTGGGAAAGATAGAGAGAAGAAAGAGTGAAAGATAGGAGAACGTGGGAAAGATAGAAAGAAGAAAGAGTGAAAGATAGGAGAAAGTGGGAAAGATAGAGAGAAGAAAGAGTGAAAGATAGGAGAACGTGGGAAAGATAGAGAGAAGAGAGAGTGAAAGAGGGGAGAACGTGGGAAAGATAGAGAGAAGAGAGTGAAAGATAGGAGAAAGTGGGAAAGATAGAGAGAAGAAAGAGTGAAAGATGGGAGAACGTGGGAAAGATAGAGAGAAGAAAGAGTGAAAGATAGGAGAAAGTGGGAAAGATGGAGAGAAGAAAGAGTGAAAGATAGGAGAACGTGGGAAAGATAGAGAGAAGAAAGAGTGAAAGATAGGAGAAAGTGGGAAAGATGGAGAGAAGAGAGAGTGAAAGAGGGGAGAAAGTGGGAAAGATAGAGAGAAGAGAGAGTGAAAGATAGGACAACGTGGGAAAGATAGAGAGAAGAAAGAGGGACAGACGGGTTGAGAGGAGAAAACCAGAGCGAGGGAAAGGATAGAGAGAGATGGAGGAAAGAGAGGGCACAATATAAACGTAAGAGACGGAGCACAGCGAGTGGAATTAATAGTGCGCATAAGAGAAGGGAATAGACTGATAGAGACGGAGGGGAGCGTGGAGCAATGGACGTGTGTTCTCAGGGTTGCCTGTGATTTAGCAGTAATCAGATGACTGCTTTTCCCAAGTTATTTCAGCCTCACACCCTCATGAGCCCACCCCTCCGCCTCCTGTACACCCACCCTAAGGGTAATTCAAATGAAAATACTCTATATTTAGGCTGATGGGATAATCAGGGTGGAAGGCCCCATCTGTTTGACGCTTACTCCAGTTGCTGAGGCCGTTGTAACTTTTTATTCAGTGTTTCTGCTCTATTTTGCTTTACATTTTGCTGAAATGTAAATGAATGGTAGTTGGGAAGACGGGAACATTAAAGCACATGGAGCGTCTGAATATTAACTGGGCGATGGGTTAATTGAATGAGGACAACATGGCAGAATGGTGTCAGACAGACAAACAGCATTACAGAGAAAGTGACAGAATAATAATAGACAGCTCGAGAGGCGGCGGGACGATTGACAGGCCAACAGACAAAGCGAGGGGGATAGGTACTGGGGAAAACAGGTAAATAGAGAGAGACACAGACACCGGCAAATGGGGAGACAGACACATGTAGATACATAAGGTAGGGAATGGTAGACCGTGTGGTAAATATAGGGAAAAAGACAGGGGAAACCACAGGCAAACAGAGGGAAACACAAAAAGGAGAGATGGCAAATAGAGGAGAGAAGACAGGGAGAAGCAGGTAAACAGAGGGAGACAGGCAAACAGACAAATGGGGAGACAGACACATGGAGATACATAAAAAAGTAGAGTGGCAAGTAAATGGAAACAGAGGAAGAGACAGACAAACAGAGGGAATCACACAAGCAGGGGAGACAGGCAGATGGTTCGACAGGCAGAGAGGAAAAGACAGAGGGAGAGGCAGGTAAATAGAGAGAGACAGACAGGCAAACTGAGGTAAAGACAGAGAGAACGAAACACAGAAATAGACAAAAGGGGAGACATATTTCCAGACTGGCAAATTGAGGAAGACAGGTGGAGAGAGAGATAGGCAAATTGAGGGAGATAGACATAGAAACAGGCAAATAGAAGGGGCATGTGGTGGTAGGCAGAGGGGTAAATAGAGGGAAAAGAGGGAGAGACACAAACTGAGGGGAAACAAGCAAAAAGAGGAGAAAAAGAGAAACCCGCAAACCGGAAGAGAGAGAGAGAGGGGCAGATAAAGAGAGAGAGACAGGAGAATAGAGGAAGCCAAATAGAGAGACAGGCAAACATAGGAAGACAGAGAGAGAGAGAGAGGCAGATAAAGAGAGAGGGAGAGAGACAGGAGAATAGAGGAAGCCAAATAGAGAGACAGGCAAACATAGGAAGACAGAGAGAGAGAGAGAGGCAGATAAAGAGAGAGGGAGAGAGACAGGAGAATAGAGGAAGCCAAATAGAGAGACAGGCAAACATAGGGAGACAGAGAGAGAGAGGCAGATAAAGAGAGAGGGAGAGAGACAGGAGAATAGAGGAAGCCAAATAGAGAGACAGGCAAACATAGGAAGACAGAGAGAGAGAGAGAGAAAGGCAGATAAAGAGAGAGGGAGAGAGACAGGAGAATAGAGGAAGCCAAATAGAGAGACAGGCAAACATAGGGAGACAGAGAGAGAGAGAGAGAGAGAGAGGGAGAGAGACAGGAGAATAGAGGAAGCCAAATAGAGAGACAGGCAAACATAGGAAGACAGAGAGGGAGAGAGACAGGAGAATAGAGGAAGCCAAATAGAGAGACAGGCAAACATAGGAAGACAGAGAGAGAGAGAGGCAGATAAAGAGAGAGGGAGAGAGACAGGAGAATAGAGGAAGCCAAATAGAGAGACAGGCAAACATATGGAGACAGAGAGAGAGAGAGAGAGAGAGAGAGAGCAGA
Organism: Leptobrachium leishanense; assembly: GCA_009667805.1. Taxonomy (NCBI): domain Eukaryota; kingdom Metazoa; phylum Chordata; class Amphibia; order Anura; family Megophryidae; genus Leptobrachium; species Leptobrachium leishanense. The sequence continues at coordinate 15,606,151 of CM019064.1, forward strand.
TAGAGAGGGAGAGAGACAGGAGAATAGAGGAAGCCAAACAGAGAGACAGGCAAACATGGGGAGACAGAGAGAGGCAGATAAAGAGAGAGGGAGAGAGACAGGAGAATAGAGGAAGCCAAACAGAGAGACAGGCAAACATGGGGAGACAGAGAGAGGCAGATAAAGAGAGAGGGAGAGAGACAGGAGAATAGAGGAAGCCAAACAGAGAGACAGGCAAACATAGGAAGACAGAGAGGGAGAGAGACAGGAGAATAGAGGAAGCCAAATAGAGAGACAGGCAAACATAGGAAGACAGAGAGAGAGAGGCAGATAAAGAGAGAGGGAGAGAGACAGGAGAATAGAGGAAGCCAAATAGAGAGACAGGCAAACATATGGAGACAGAGAGAGAGAGAGAGAGAGGCAGATAGAGAGGGAGAGAGACAGGAGAATAGAGGAAGCCAAACAGAGAGACAGGCAAACATAGGAAGACAGAGAGAGGCAGATAAAGAGAGAGGGAGAGAGACAGGAGAATAGAGGAAGCCAAACAGAGAGACAGGCAAACATAGGGAGACAGAGAGAGGCAGATAAAGAGAGAGGGAGAGAGACAGGAGAATAGAGGAAGCCAAATAGAGAGACAGGCAAACATAGGGAGACAGAGAGAGGCAGATAGAGAGGGAGAGAGAGGCAGATAGAGAGGGAGAGAGACAGGAGAATAGAGGAAGCCAAACAGAGAGACAGGCAAACATAGGGAGACAGAGAGAGAGAGGCAGATAAAGAGAAAGGGAGAGAGACAGGAGAATAGAGGAAGCCAAACAGAGAGACAGGCAAACATAGGGAGACAGAGAGAGGCAGATAGAGAGGGAGAGAGAGGCAGATAGAGAGGGAGAGAGACAGGAGAATAGAGGAAGCCAAACAGAGAGACAGGCAAACATGGGGAGACAGAGAGAGAGAGAGAGAGACAGGAGAATAGAGGAAGCCAAATAGAGAGACAGGCAAACATAGGGAGACAGAGAGAGAGAGAGAGAAAGGCAGATAAAGAGAGAGGAGAGAGACAGGAGAATAGAGGAAGCCAAACAGAGAGACAGGCAAACATAGGGAGACAGAGAGAGAGAGAGGGAGAGAGACAGGAGAATAGAGGAAGCCAAATAGAGAGACAGGCAAACATAGGAAGACAGAGAGAGAGATAAGTAAGCTAATAAAGGTAGACAGAGAGATATGGAAATAAAGGGAGAGTGAAAGAAGGAGAGACAGGCTAATAAAGGAACACAGATGGATCCTGGCCTATGTGTAGAACAACTAAATGCGAAAGTACACGATCGGAAAGGTTAGAGAGAGGTGGCCCGTAGAATCACCAAGGGGTTATTCAAAGAGAGCCAAATTGGCCACCGAATTGCACCAAACAATGAATTTCCCCATACGGTGCAATTTCAGGAATTCGGCTATTCAGAAAGCTGTCAGTTCGACAAATATATGTGAATTGCCAGTGAAATACAGTGCCTGTTCGACGGCAGTGAAATCCACCATAGAGAAGCAATGGTTAATCTATTCAGAGACACCGAACAGCAGAGAAATGTCAGTGAAATGCCCTGATGTTCGGTGATTTCATTTTTAACAGATTTAAAAAGGCAAATCCCATAGGTTTCAATGTAAAAAAAATCCCTGTTTTTATTAAACCGTTTATTCTTTTCATTTGCAGCAAAAAGTCTATTTATTAATTTATTTTTTAGAATTTTTGGGCATTTTTCTGGATTTTTTCGGCGATATTTTTGATTTAGATTTTTTTATAATAGGTGTTTTTTATTATATAACAGACCTTTTTACTGTTATTCATAGGACCTTATATATTATTTTCAGGCATCGTTTTGTTTAAAACGCCTTTTACAAGTTGCGCTTTTTTTCCCTGTTCGGCAGCTAGTTGGCTTTTTTCAGTGACGTTCAGCGACTGATCAGAGGCGTTCGGCGGTCTGTTCGTCGGTTGTATTCTGTGTTTTTTCAACAGTGTTCGGCGGTTTATCCGATGAGTTCAGTACTTTTTTGGCATTTTATTGGCGCCGTTTGGCAGTTTTTTGGCGGCGTCCGGCGGTTTATCAAATGCGTTCGGCGGATCCATTGGGTGCACTTCTGGGACCCTGCGGTGAATGCTGAATTTGCCACAGGGCCAGCAAATTGAGAGCGCCAAAGTGCATCGAATGAAAGAGCACCGAAATTTCAGTGCTCTTTGAATAACCCCTCAAGAGTTGAACGTGACTGAATGGGAAATCATCAAAGTATAAGAAGTGCAAATGTACAGTAACTGCCATAATAGGCAAGCCGTAAGAGGACTTTGTGGCTTGATCAGAACATTATCGAGTGGTGTCTTTATACCTAATGCCAACTGCTCAAGCTCAGGAATATGCAAGGAATGAAATGAAAAGCTCCTGGTTTGCCACCAATTTTCTTAGCAGAAAAGGAGAAATGTGTTGATGAAGAATGTCGTGAGATAAGTAATTGCTGGAACATTGAGCTTCAGCTACAGGAACGGTCTATTCTGAGGTCCAGATAGGAAATCAATGACAAATAGGGGTCGATCAATAATCAGACTTGTGGATACTTTAGTAGGACTAAATTCCGAGATACACAGTTACATTGTTACATAGGCTGAAAAAAAGACATGCGCCATCGGGTTCATCCTCTCACACATCACCTACTGCTGTTAATCCAAAAGAAGCAAATAACCCCAGTCTGAAGCGCTCGCCAATATGCAACACACTGGGAAAAAATCCCTTCTCGCCCCCAGATGGCGTCAGATTTCTCCCTGGATCAAGAAGCTTTTACCCACATATTAAATAATATAACCCTTAATATTCTGTGTCTGCAGGAAGTCATCCAGTCGTTGTTTAAAAGTCTGTACAGACTCTGACCCAACCACCTCAACAGGCAGAGAATTCCGCAGCTTTATTTTTCTCACTGTAAAATAACCCTTCCTATGCTTTAGGCTGAATTTCCTTTCGTCCAGTCTAAATGGGTGACCCCTTGTCCTATGTATAGACCTGTTAATGAATAGGTTATCAGACAATGGTTTATAATGGCCCGTATATATTAATATAAAATTTTCAGATCCCCTCTAAGGCGCCGTATATATTTATATAAAGTTATCAGACCCCTCTAAGGCGCCGTATATACTTATTTAAAGTTATCAGATCCCCTCTAAGGCCCTGTATATATTTATATAAAGTTATCAGATCCCCTCTAAGGCCCTGTATATATTTATATAAAGTTATCAGATCCCCTCTAAGGCGCTGTATATATTTATATAAAGTTATCAGATCCCCTCTAAGGCGCTGTATATATTTATATAAAGTTATCAGATCCCCTCTGAGGCCCCGTATATATTTATATAAAGCTATCCGATCCCCTCTAAGGCCCCGTGTATATTTATATAAAGTTATCAGACCCCTCTAAGGTCCTGTGTATATTTATATAAAGCTATCAGATCCCCTCTAAGGCCCCGTATATATTTATATAAAGTTATTAGACCCCTCTGAGGCCCGTATATATTTATATAAAGTTATCAGACCCCTCTAAGGCCCCGTGTATATTTATATAAAGATATCAGACCCCTCTGAGGCCCGTATATATTTATATAGAGTTATCAGACCCCTCTAAGGCCCCGTGTATATTTATATAAAGTTATCAGACCCCTCTGAGGCCCGTATATATTTATATAGAGTTATCAGACCCCTCTAAGGCCCTGTGTATATTTATATAAAGTTATCAGATCCCCTCTAAGGCCCCACATATATTTATAAAAAGTTATCAGACCCCTCTAAAGGTGTTATTCTAAAGAGTATATTCTAGATAAGGTAAGATTGCTGGACTCTGACCAGTAGCAACTTTCTCAAACTCCGGTAGACATTTTGAATCAAGCATGATATCGAGAAGGTGGCACATCCAGCATACACTGTAAGACCCCCTTATTTTGGTGCACTTACGGGTTTAAATACTCAGGAGAAAGATCACAATGGTTTGATAGTCATTAACGTTATTAAACATGCTATGGAAGACGACAAGCTCACAGACGCTATTGACCAATACTTTTTTTTGAGGGGTTGGGGGGGTTTAAACCTATAATAAGTGCTCATAACCGCAAATATAGAGGTGGAGACGAGGGAGATCTTTCAGTGGGGTGGAAAATAGATGCTGGAGGTTAAGATGTGACACTTGCCTAGAAATGGGAGAGATCTAATTAAAGAACACGTGAAAACGGGCAATGTGAAAAGACGACGAGGATCCGGATTTACAAAAATCGCAGAAATTCTCAGCTTGGCAAGTCTGGCCTCGTTATTTTTACGGGATTTGTGATTTGGCGAATTAGCCCCGTATTGTGTGAGATACACAGGCATTGTAGTCAGGAATTTGTGGCGATTGTTAAAGCGTTCAGCCTTCGGATCGGGTGTTAAAAATACCACGACTGATGCTGAATGGGATTTTTTGCCCTGCTAACACTGCATTTCCATTGATTCGGCAGCGTTCTGCTACAATACGGGGAAATTATGCTTGGAAATCATTGAAAATAGATCATCAAGAGCTAATTATAATGCTTCATTAAGTGCTAAATAAGTTCCCTGGAACCCTGGTGATGTAATGGGAGGTTTGCAGGCGCCAGTGGATGCGGCCACAGCTTGAGATGAGAAAAACACAATGATAAAATAGGAAATATCCCGGCTATTCTTTAACTAAACATCGCTCGGCGCTGCTATAATGAGGCATGAGCTCACCACGGATTATTTTGCATAACGGGCTTTATAACGCGACTCTAAATCATCCCCGCAGCGGGCAGGTTTCCTCGAGAGTGAGTAGCCAACCGATAGATCGATGGTTAATGCTGCATCTCCTCGCCAGCTGCTTCAGAGGGACAAAAGTTGACAGACAGGATCCCAACCACCGCAGGTGCCCGCATCCGTCCCGCGTGTGCATGCTCACTTTAACCCCTTCAATGCTGAGCCATTTAACCTGTGTGTGCCGAGATCGTTTTGACCGTTTTGTGCTCATCATGTTTAAACGCAATCTGAAGTCATGTTTTTTTGCAGGACCCAGACATATTATATATCCTTATTTTCAGCAGACTCGACAGATTCATAACATGTCATTATTATGGGGGTTATTGAGAGAGCACCAAGATGGTGCCCCCACCGGAGCTAGGCCGCTATTCGGCGCCGCAAGGCGCTGAAGTGCGACACGGAGCCTGAGGGGTTAAAGCCAGGCACCGCTTAAAAGGGAAGACTCTCCCCTTTTAAGTGGTGCCTGGCTTTTGACGCTGCTCTTTCCCGATCAGGAGGCAGAGGGATCCGAATGGATTCCCCCCCCCTTCCAGGCAATCTCCTGGGGGTCGCCTGGAAATTACGTCATGGCGCGATGACGTCTTTGACATCAGGAGGGGCTTAACTTCAGCGTCTGAGGACGCTGAAGTCAGACCGCCACGGGACCCCAGACAGAGAGGTGAGAACCTCTGCCGGGGCTCCCGCAAGTGGATGACGGGTGGGGCACGTCATCCACAGCGAAGGGGTTAATAAACAAAAGAAAAAAATTACATTTATATTTATTTATTATTATTTTTTTAACGCTAGTCATATGACACCCAGAAACAGTAACCCTAACCATACACCTAACCACTAATCATATGACACCCAGAAACAGTAACCCTAACCCTACACCTAACCGCTAATCATATGACACCCAGAAACAGTAACCCTAACCCTACACCTAATCCTAGCTCTAATCATATGACATCCAGAAACAGTAACCCTAACCATACACCTAACCGCTAATCATATGACACCCAGAAACAGTAACCCTAACCATACACCTAACCGCTAATCATATGACACCCAGAAACAGTAACCCTAACCATACACCTAACCGCTAATCATATGACACCCAGAAACAGTAACGCTAACCATACACCTAACCGCTAATCATATGACACCCAGAAACAGTAACCCTAACCATACACCTAACCGCTAATCATATGACACCCAGAAACAGTAACCCTAACCATACACCTAACCGCTAATCATATGACACCCACAAACAGTAACCCTAACCATACACCTAACCGCTAATCATATGACACCCAGAAACAGTAACGCTAACCATACACCTAACCGCTAATCATATGACACCCAGAAACAGTAACCCTAACCATACACCTAATCCTAGCGCTAATCATATGACACCCAGAAACAGTAACCCTAACCCTACACCTAATCCTAGCGCTAATCATAAAACACCCAGAAACAGTAACCCTAACCCTACACCTAATCCTAGCGCTAATCATATGACACCCAGTAACCCTACACCTAATCCTAGTGCTAATCATATGACACCCAGAAACGGTAACCCAAACCCTACACCTAATCCTAGCGCTAATCATATGACACCCAGTAACCCTACACCTAATCCTAGTGCTAATCATATGACACCCAGAAACGGTAACCCAAACCCTACACCTAATCCTAGCGCTAATCAAATGACACCCAGAAACCAGTAACCCTAACCCTACACCTAATCCTAGCGCTAATCATATGATACCCAGAAACCAGTAACCCTAACCCTACACCTAATCCTAGCGCTAATCATATGACACCCAGAAACAGTAACCCTAACCCTACACCTATTCCTAGCGCTAATCATATGACACCCAGAAACAGTAACCCTAACCCTACACCTAATCCTAGCACTAATCATATGACACCCAGAAACAGTAACCCTAACCCTACACCTAATCCTAGCTCTAATCATATGACATCCAGAAACAGTAACCCTAACCCTACACCTAATCCTAGCGCTGATCATATGACACCCAGAAACGGTAACCCTAGCCCTAGCCTAACCTTATCCCGGACCCTAATCATATGACACCCAGAAATTGTCTCTCTAAGCCTAGCCCTAAACTTAACCCTAGCTCTAACCCTTACCCCCTAACCAATTTTTTTCACGTCTTATCCATAAAGGTGCTGAATATTCGAAAAGGCCAAATATACTCCGATATTCTGAATTGGTCTGATCCTGAAATATCGACATCTTACGACATTCTGAATTGGCTGATTCCGATTATTTCCAAATCCGATATTTTCTGATTCAGAAACAATCCGAACCGAACCGAGCTGAATTTTTCCGCAAAGCACATGTCTGCTATTCAGAGAGTTAAATATGTTCTTGTTTTTGTGTTATTTGTGACTATTACAGGTAACGGTGTGTGAAAAATGTTATTTAAATCCCCGTTTATTTCTTAAATGTGTCTAATTATTATAAAAGAACACGAAAAGCCACGATGTGAGCCTTGATACGAATCGTCGCGGCGATGCCCTCAGCGATCTCTGAAATTAAGAGCAATTTCCACGCGTTGGCACACAGATTAACACAAGTAACATCCTACCTCCAGATCGGCCAGTCATTAGGGAGAAGATTTATTGTCTCCGGCAGAGGTTTTTTTTCCCAAGCAATTGACACGAAGTAATCTGACGTGAACACAGGTTAGTAAAGGTGGAGCGGTGGGGTTATTCCCCATGGGGAGAGGGTGGGGGGTCTGTAAAGCTGTTTAGTTATCAAAACGGTCAAGGGATGCTTCTTTTTCTCTGTGAATGGATACGTCTTCCGCTTTAATGAAGTGAAAGGGCTTTGCCGATTCCCAGGAGGTGCAAGATTTAGAGGTCGTTGACATTTATCGTCTTGGGTTGAGTGAATATTATTATAGTGTAACTGTCACTGAAAGTTCTAAAAGTGGAGCAATTACGATGAAAACCAAGTGGTGCAATTATCGCTGGAAACCTGCTGATTGTCTCCCGTGAAGAACTTTGCCCCCAGAATCTCTTGTTATACACAGTCCCCTGGGTGTGCATAAAATACCCATGATAATGAAGGTTTCAGAGGCTGTGCCATCCTGGAATTAAGAGGTTTTTGCAGGAAAAGAACAGATGTATAAAGAAAAGGCCAGCTCTGTAACGGACAAATTTCCGGGTCCAAAGTACAAGAGACCGTAATGGGCCACCAGTTGAGTATGAGGTGAGGAGAGTGCAAAAACTTGGGTAAGGTCTAATTATAACATACGAGAGAGACCTTTAGTTAGTAGAGAAATGTGTTGACGTTTAAATTCAAATCTGGCCAGATTGTATATCTTATTTGCCCTGGGGATTTCTGTGTTTCTTCATGGTTTTGTGTCCAATTTCTGACTAGGGATGAGCCGAACACTCCCCGAGTTCGGTTCGAGCCCGAACCCGAACTTCCCATTTGTTCGGGACCGAACCCGAACCCCCATGCAAGTCAATGGGGCTGAAAATTCGGTTTTTTAGAGTGCCCTCCAAGAGGGCATATATGCTACATATTTGCCATAAAAGGTGTATGGGGGTCCGGGTAGTGCCCTGGGGGACAGAAAACAAGGACAAAAAGTAAAAAAAAAAATGTTTTTAAAGGGACAGTGAGTTTTCCATGAAATTAGGGTTAAAAATAAAAACCAAAAATTCCTTCAAATATCGTGCCTAGGAGGTCCCCATAACCTGCCCGTGAAGTGGCGGATTTCTAGGATGTATAGAAATATGTAAAAACCAAAAAATTACATTTCAAATGACGGTAAATGCTTTTCCTTTAATCTATCCATAAACAACTGATTGGGGCGGCAGTCTGTATGAAAAGAGGAGACATTTTCGGACACGCAGAAAAAGTTTACTGATTTTTTGGCGGTGAAAAGCAGGAGAATAACTGGAGAATGGAAAATTCTAGACCAAATAGCCGATTTGGAAAGTGAGATAAATGGTAGAATTTTTCTGGTTTGGCTATTTTGACCTAGAATTTTCCATTCTCCAGTCACATGCGGACTTCGGACCTCTCTCTCTCCCGATCGCCGGGGGGCAGAGGGTTAATCCAGGCACCATTTGGAAGGGCACAGCCTGCCCTTCCAAACGGCGGCTGTGATTAACCCCTGGGGAGTCGGATCACGAATCGGCGCTGAAAAGCGCCGGATCGTGATCCTCTCCTGGAGCTGGCCGACATCTTGGATGTCGGCCAAGCCTCCAGGAACTCCCCCTGAGGACTGGCGTCATCATGCATAGCATGATGACACCAGTCCTGGAGTTAACCCCTAGCTGCCACCAATGGTGGAGATAGGGGGTTCCAATGAACCCCCTATCTCCCGATCCGTGGCAGCTAGGGGTTAATGTATGATATAGTTGGATCGGCCAGAGCATGGCCTTTCCAAGGATACTAAACATGAGCATGAAAAATTTTTTTTAAAAAAAAATAAAAATATAAAAATATTTAACCCCTTAGTGACCGGGCGGTTTTACACAAATCCGTCTTTTAGTGACCGCTGCTGTTTTTACGTTTCTGCACTGTTAGTGTTTAGGACAATTTTTCCTCTTACTCGATTATTCGACCCACACATATTATACACCCTTTTTCCCGCCATTAAATGGACTTTCTAGAAATACCATTATTTCCATCATATCGAATAATTTACTATAAAAAAAAATATGAAATATGAGGAAAAAAATGGTAAAAACACACTTTTTCGTAATTTAATCCCCAAAATCTACAACCACCCAAAAAGACCCCGGCTAAATAGGTTCAAAATTTTGTCCCGAGACTAGAAATACCCAATTTTAACATGCGTTTGCTTTTTAACCCCTTCACTGCTGAGACAGTTCACCTATGTGCGCTGCGCTCATTCTGACCATTTTGTGCTAATTATTTTTAGATAACAGCCTAGGTCCTATTTAATTAAACTCCCCCCAGACAAAAAAACTTTTAAAAAAAAAAACATTTTTTTATTTTATTTAATTTTTTTATTATTTTTTTTTTATTTAATTTTTTTTTAAAACCAAACCTGGTCATGTTTGGTATCATTTGAAAGGCCATAATCAGGCCTTTTAAATGATGGCAAATATGACCATCCAGCTGCCATGGATCGGGAGATAAAGGGATCCTTAGGATCCCCTTATCTCTACATGGCAGCTAGAGGGTTAACTGGCCCACTGACATCCTCACACATATGGTGAGGTTGTCAGTGGGTGGGGGGGGCCTGGAGGCTTGGCTGACATCCAAGATGTCAGCCCCCCTCCAGGTTTGAATCGCGTTTTGGCGCCAATTGGCGCCGAAAAGCGATCCGGCAGCGAAACTGTTAATGCCATACACCGCTGGAAAGGGGAGGCACTCCCCTCTCCAGCGGTGCAAACGGCATCTCCCTAGCTTCAATGGTTGGGGAGATAGAGGGCTCCGAAGGAGCCCCCCCTCCTCTCCATTGAAACACATGGGGGCACCTTCTGATGACGTCACCACGCAGCGTGGCAACGTCATCAGCCTCGCCTGCCCATGTAAATCACATGGGCAGGCTTCCTCCCTGCCAGATCGCCGTGGGATCCGACGAGGGAGGTGAGTATCGGGCGGGAGGGGGATTTGGCGCCGCTGACGTACCCTGTACGTCCGCGGGTCTAAGGGAGACCCGAGGACAGGACGTACAGGGTACGTCAGGGGTCATTAAGGGGTTAAAAAAAAAAATTAAAAAAAAAAATAAACACGTTTTTTGTTTGTTTTTGTTTTGTTAATGCAGCAATATTGTTCCCATTTCAATTATAATGTGAAAAATAATGCTGCACTAACGATTTTTGTGTGCGGTGCGTTTGTTAAAAAAAGCAAAATTTTACCCAAAAAAAATGTAACGAGACTCCATTTCTAATTTTTTTAACAAGCGCACCCCATACAAAATATAACCGCAAACGATCGCATGTTAAAATGTGAAAAAAACCACTTTACACATAATAAATTATTGAAAATTCTAATTTTATTGCATTTTTTGTTATAATATACAGACATGACATAACGTATACATATAATAATGACATATTATGAATCTGCCAAGTCTGCCGGAAAGAACGATATATAATATGTCTGGGTCATATATCAAAATATGGCTACAAAATGCGGTTAAACATGATGAGCGAAAGCGGTAAAAATGACCTCAGCACAGAGGTGTGAAAAGCCTCAGCAGCAAAAGGGTTAAATGCAGCATAGAAAACATAGAAAAAAATGTCGGCAGATAAGAACCTTTCGGCCCATCTAGTCTGCCCAATTACATGGATACTTTACCTGGATTTATCTTTTGTTTAGGATAGCCTTATGCCTATCCCATGCTTGCTTAAATTCAATTACTGTTTTGGCCTCTACCACTTCTACTGGAAGACTGTTCCATGTATCCACCACCCGCTCAGTAAAATAATGCTTCCTGATGTTACTTTTAAACCTTTGCCCCTCTAATCTAAGACTATGTCCTCTTGTTTTGCTATTTTGTTTCCTTTTAAATATACTCCCTTCCTCTATCTTGTGGATTCCCTTTACGTATTTAAATGTTTCTATCATATCTCCTCTGTCTCGTCTTTTTTCCAAGCTGTACATGTTAAGATCATTAAGCCTTTCTTGGTAACCTTTCTCCTTCAAGCCGTACACCATTTTAGTAGCCCTTCTCTGAACTCTCTCCAAGATGTCTATATCCTTCTGGAGATACGGTCTCCAGTACTGCACACAGTACTCCAAGTGAGGTCTCACCAGTGCTCTGTACAGTGGCATGAGCACTTCCCTTTTCCTACTGCTAATACCTCTCCCTACACAACCAAGCATTCTGCTAGCATTTCCTGCTGCTCTATTACATTGACTACTTACCCTTAGATCCTCTGAAATAATAACCCCTAAATCCCTTTCCTCAGATGTTGAGGTTAGGACTGTATCAAATATTCTATATTCAGCCCTTGGGTTTTTACGTCCCAGGTGCATTATCTTGCACTTATCCACATTAAAACTCAATTGCCACAACTCCGACCATTTTTTTAGCTTACCTAAATCATTTGTCATTTGGCTGATCCCTCCAGGAACGTCAACCCTGTTGCAAATCTTTGTGTCATCAGCAAAAAGACATACTTTTCCATTAATACCTTCTGCAATATCACTAATAAAAATATTAAAGAGAATGGGTCCAAGTACTGACCCCTGAGGTACCCCACTGGTAACAAGACCTTGCGCCGAATAAACTCCATTTACCACAACCCTCTGTTGTCTGTCACTCAGCCACTGCCTAATCCATTCAACAATATTGGAATCCAAGCTCAAAGATTGCAATTTATTGATAAGCCTTCTATGCGGAACAGTATCAAAAGCCTTACTGAAATCTAAATAAGCAATGTCTACTGCACCACCTGTGTCTATTATTTTTGTTCCAATCAAAAAAATCAATAAGATTAGTTTGGCATGATCTCCCTGAGGTAAACCCATGTTGTTTCTGATCCTGTAATCTATGTGTTTTTAGATGTTCAACAATCCTTTCCTTTAACATGGTTTCCATTAATTTCCCTACTACTGACGTAAGACTAACTGGCCTATAGTTCCCCGATTCCTCCCTACTACCCTTCTTGTAAATAGGCACAACATTTGCTAATTTCCAGTCTTCTGGGACGACTCCTGTTAACAAGGATTGGTTAAATAAATCTGTTAACGGTTTTGCTATTACATCACTGAGCTCTTTTAATAATTTAGGGTGGATCCCATCAGGCCCCATTGATTTATTTGTCTTTACTTTAGACAGCTGCTTTAGAACCTCCTCCTCTGTAAACTCATATGTAAATGTCTCTTTAGTGTTCTCTCCTAACTGAGGTCCCTTTCCTTCCTTTTCTTCTGCAAAGACTGAACAAAAATATTTATTGAGGCAGTCAGCGAGACTTTTATCCAGCATATTAGGATGTTTTAGGGAAATTAATTCTCAAATCTCAATCAGAAGCAGACACCACCCCACCCCCTCACTATATTGTACAATGTATCAAATTGATTACCAGACTAAAAACACCTGGTGTTATGCCCGTTTGTGAACAGAGGTCATTTAGAGTTGATAATCTTTCCACGTACACATTAGTTTTAATTCAATACTTAATAAACCGTTGCTTATAAAATTCTGCAGTAAAGAGTCTCTTTATTTCTAGATTTTTTAGTATTTTTTTAAGCATTTTCTATACTTTTTTCAAAAATTCTTTTTTTTTTTCGAACCCGGACCGAACACGCCCAAAAAGTTCGAAATTCGCGAACTTTCGAACTGCCAAAGTTCGGGTCGAACTCTGAACCGTCCGAACCCGAACAGCTCATCCCTACTTGTGACGTATTCTTCTACCAATTAACAGTCTCTCATGGGTAGGTTTTAGACTATATTCGTGTAGACTTGTGTTGGCTAACTTTAGCATCTCAGGTGTTTTGGAACTATTTGTCCAATATGGCGTCGATAACCATAAGATAGTTAGGGCATTGCGGAACATGTACCTCCAAACCATCTTGAAGGGTGTGGACAATTATGGGCAACTACTGTACATCAAGGTTGATCTCAGACTATGGCACAGATAGATAATGTGTGAGATATATTTTGCCAAACACATAACTGGGCATCAAGAACGGGGATTCTGTTCCAAAATATCTATACGGTTTATGCGTATCAGCTATCCGGTGCGTGGAGCAGGCCTTTGTTCTCCACAAGAAGAAGGGAAAGCTTTGGTTCTCCAGTGAGTTTGGTTAAGGAATGATCTCAAAAAGAGATAGACTAGTAACAAATAGACAGCCAACGCCATATTCAAGTTTTGTTGATGTGAAAACCTGAAGGTGTAGTGGAATAAATGTCAGCAGATGTAATCCAGTGATCAGAGATACAAAGCAACTAGAAGAACCAAGGCCAAGTTTACAAAATACTCAAGAGAAAATAAAGTGGCCGAACTTCTTATGGTACAAAAGGTACGACAATGTCTTCCATGGAGACATTGCAACAGTGGTGTACATGGATCCGATCAATTCTAGTGGATGATAGGTATCTTCTTCCAACCACCAATACCTACAGAGGTGCCGGCTGGGTGGAGTATAGGTAACATCACTGCTCTATAACCGTGGAGAGAGACTGTGGAGACAAAGGTTCAATCCCGACAAGAGCACCTCTCCAGTAAGTGTCCTTGGGCAAGACACCCAACGGTACATACTCGCCACCCAGGACATACTTGAAAATGAGAGAAATCTCAGAGTATCCATCCTGGTAACAATCCTTTCTCAAAAAGTAAAGGAAATTGTCAGGAGGGTTCAAGGAGGAGAATGAGTGGCAATGACTTGTCAGAACCTTGAGAGAACTGAAGTAAAGAAGGGTGTTGAACCACTGATAACTGTGGTGTGGACAGGAAATTGTGGTAGGTTGCAAAATGTGGCAGTTCCAAGCCAAAATTTCTCGGACTTTATCGAGGACCATGCAGCTTTTAAAGATGTTTTTAATATTGGATCTCTGCTAGACCGTTATGTATACATGTTCAACTTACTACAAAGAGTTCATGAGGTCCAAATAAAGCAACTAATCCAACCGGTGGTCCAGGTGCACAATGAAACTGGGAGACGCAGATGTCTATTTGTTCCAAGATAACATGGTAACTCTACAAGAACCAGAAGACCCTCCTTGATAAATCACTGAATCTTTCCGCCTAATTACCACCAAATATTTGCAAACAAGTGTACAAATACAGGATGTGGCTATATAACCAAAGCTCTCCCACCCCCATAACAGATGTGTCAAGTCCAATGATTAAAAGAACCTCTACAGCAGTCTGTTGTAAGTCATGAGAAGTGATGGATACAGGTCTATCCTTATGGGCAACACAGGAAGTGCATCGGAGCCGAAAACTACCTGTACATTGCCGCCATAAATTTAAATAAAGATTCCTTCGTTGTGTAATACATTTTTAAGAAAAATAATCAGTAGTACATTATTAATCTTTATTTGTAAAGTCCAAAAATAAGAATTAGGTAAATTGAGATTCTTTGACACTAATGTAATATCTGAAAATAATTACATTTTATTTGTTTATTTTCACATGGTTTTCTTTCTGTTTCTGCATTATATTCACTCATTAGACTGTTTTGGTATTTTTCTATAAGTAAGGCTAGTTTATTGAGGTTTTTTCCCCAATATTCTCTAGAATTCCTCTTAATTTGTATTGTTAAATTCTGTAGAACCTTCCAAATCAAAAACGAATTGCTATCAGCTGAATTTACAGCAAAAGTCAGATGAAGAACATCCAAGTATCTGGAAGCCAACCAAGTCGAAATGACCACACTGGACAATGACCAAGACCAAGAAGTAAGGGCTTGAAAATTGTTTGTTGCTTCCACCTGTGCGCTAAATACAACAAATGACCACTGACAAAACAAGCCAGCGCTGTACAAGGTGTAATGGGTAAAGACAGGACAAGTCTACAATACATACAGGAGGCAGGTCAGTATTCCTGCCAGCAGATACAGGAGGACATGAGGACCCTATTCCCGTGGGAATTTACAATCTTGATGGGTGAGGGGATTAGAAACAGGAGGGGGGGGGACTGCAGTGATGAGCTATTGCAGGGAGAGGTGAGGACCATTTTTGGGTCGGTCGGATGACTTGTTACGGAGTCGGGTGGTAGGAGTTCCTAAATAGAAGGGTCTTTAGGGAGCGTTTAAATTAAGCCAGATTTGGGACAGTCTGGTATTGCGAGGAAGCGCGTTCCATAGGGTCGACGCCGCATGAGAGAAGTCCTGCAGTCTGGCACGTGAAGAGGTAATGATGGAGGATGTCAAGAGCAGGTCATTGTTGGATCGTATGGGACGGGCTGGGGTGTATTTGGTGATTAGTGAGGACGGGTAGTGGGGGGCAGCGTTAGTCAGGGTTTTGTAGGTCAGGGTGAGTAGTTTGAATTTGATTCTGCTGTGGATGTGGAGCCAGTGTAGGGATTCACAGACAGGAGCAGCAGAGACAGAGCGACGGGTGAGATGGATAAGCCGGGCTGATGTGTTTAGGATGGACTGTAGGGGGGAAAGGCGGGAGATAGGAAGGCCAGTCAGGAGGTTGTTACAGTAGTCAAGGCGGGAGATAACAAGCGAGTGGATAAGTTGCTTGGTGGTGTTGGCAGTCAGAAATGGAGGAATTTTGGCGATATTGCGAAGGTGATTGCGGCAAGATGATGAGAGTGATTGGATGTAGGGGCTGAAGGAAAGACTAGAGTCAAGACTGGAGTCAAGACTGGAGTCGAGAGTCAAAAGACTCCATACCAAAACTCTGCCACCCACCTCTGCGCCACCTTCCGACCACAGTATATAAACCCTGTGTTTGGCTCGCTGAAAAATTGCTCATTTTGGCAAGTTGTGAATGCTACGGCTTTAATCTTTTTATCCAGGTGGAAAGTCGTCTTTAAGGCTCAATTGATGCAACAGGGTTGATTATAAAAAATTGACCATCTGTCTTTTTGATGCGCCACCCCACGCCCCCCCCCCCACCCAACATTATCAAAGATGCACAATATGTATGAGGAGCCGTAGTGGGCAGGATTCCAGGCTGGTCGCTATAGTAACTGCAGATCGGATCGGCGTAATTGCATAAAAAAATAATAATCAAGGAATGAATATATAAATTTGCCAATAAGGCCAACAGAATTCCCCGTGTATTCCAAAGTGGGGTAATAGAAGCAGACGTGTGACCCTCCCCATTGCCTGCGCCTGCCAGCGGCGCGTTCTCCCCTAGCGATACTCTGCGCGTTCCAGGGATAGCAATACACAGGGATTATAACATTAAAGCATTCACCATTCGTAAATATTTAATAAGCACTCGTATTCCTGGAATAAATCCCCTGCCAGGTCTCTCAGTAATTACACACACATACACGTGCATACAATCCCAAGCATAAACACAGACACGAACATGCGCATGAACACACACACAATAACATCGCTTGCTCTTCTAAATGCGAAGCTGTGCAAAAAGTCTGGGAATCGTTTAAAGGGTTATTCAGAAAGCATTGAAATTTCAGTACTTTCTCGTTCGGCGCGCTTCAGCGATTCCAGTTCGCCGACTTTGCGATGAATTCGCTATTCTCCGCCGGTTCCTCAAAGTGAACGCTGTAGAGCCACAGAAGACTGCCGCCGACCGGCGGACAACCCGCCAAACGCCACGGAAGACCACAGATCAGGCCGCCGAGCGCCGCCGAAGAGGGACGAACTGCAGGGGGGGGGACGGAACTCTGCTATTCTTCTAAAAAGGTGTTTAAATAAATAAAAACGCATGAAAATGTGTGGAAATAATAAAAATGGTCCTATAAAAAGATACTAAAATGGTCTGTTACAGAACAGAAAAAATTTGGAATAAAAAATTTGGCCTAATAAATATAAAAAATACGTCAAACTGTCCCAAAAAATAAATAAATAAAACGACGGTTTGCTGAAAATGAAAAGAATAAACGGTTGAATAAAGAAGATATAAAAACGATACTTTTTTTTACATTGAATCCTATGGGATTCTCCTGTTTAAAACTGTCGAACTAAATCCCCGAAAATCAGGGCATTTCACTGCCGTTCGGCGTCTCTGAACAGATTAACCATTACTTCTCTATGGGACAATTTCATTGCGGTGATCTGCACCATATTTCACAGACAGGGTTATTCAGAGAGCGGTGAAAAGCAGGAGAATGACTGGAGAATGAAAATTTCTAGGTCAAAATAGCCAAACCAGAAAAATTCTCCCTTTCATCTCACTTTCCAAATCGGCTATTTTGACCTAGAATTTTTCATTCTCCAGTCATTCTCCTGCTTTTCACGCTCTCTGAATAACCCTGAGTATTTGGCGAATTGTCAGCTTTCTGAATAGACGAACTGCCACGAAATTGCACTGAAATGGTGAAATTCACTGTTTGGTGCAATTCGGTGCCAAGTTCATTGCTTTTTGAATACCCCTTTTAGGGCACTATCAGCTGGCGTGAAGCTAAAACACCAATACGACATGAAAAATTGAGCGCGCGTCGCTAAAAGATAGCGCCTGACAACCCACCAATAGATCACCTTGTCCGCTGTAGTCCGTGTACAAGATTCATTAGCGCGCTAGGGAAACGCTAAGACCCGGGCTGAGAAGCAGCGCTAATGCATTGTATGGTTAAAAATAAAAAGCCTTCCAGTGCAAAAAAAAGCCTTCTTTTTTTTTTTTTAAATCGAGACCCAAATTTCGCCTGAAAAATCAAGAAAAATACCTAATAAATTCAATAAATAAAAAGACTTTTTGCTGCGGATTAAAAAAATAAACGGTTGAATAAATAAAGAATAAAAACGATAATATTTTTTCCATTGAATCCTCTGGGCTTCGCACACAGCAGGTTTTCCTATACAATGCATCTTCTCATGTTTCCCTGAAGCACGCCGATTTAACCATACAATGTATCTTCTCATGTTTCCCTGAAGCGCGCCGATTTAACCATACAATGCATCTTCTCATGTTTCCCTGAAGCACGCCGATTTAACCATACAATGCATCTTCTCACGTTTCCCCGAAGCACGCCGATTTAACCATACAATGCATCTTCTCACGTTTCCCCGAAGCACGCCGATTTAACCATACAATGCATCTTCTCATGTTTCCCCGAAGCACGCCGATTTAACCATACAATGCATCTTCTCACGTTTCCCCGAAGCACGCCGATTTAACCATACAATGCATCTTCTCACGTTTCCCCGAAGCACGCCGATTTAACCATACAATGCATCTTCTCATGTTTCCCTGAAGCACGCCGATTTAACCATACAATGCATCTTCTCATGTTTCCCTGAAGCACGCCGATTTAACCATACAATGCATCTTCTCATGTTTCCCTGAAGCACGCCGATTTAACCATACAATGCATCTTCTCATGTTTCCCTGAAGCACGCCGATTTAACCATACAATGTACCTTCTCATGTTTCCCTGAAGCACGCCGGTTTAACCATACAATGCATCTTCTCATGTTTCCCCGAAGCACGCCGATTTAACCATACAATGCATCTTCTCATGTTTCCCTGAAGCACGCCGGTTTAACCATACAATGCATCTTCTCATGTTTCCCTGAAGCGCACCGATTTAACCAGACAATGCATCTTCTCACGTTTCCCTGAAGCGCGCCGGTTTAACCAGACAATGCATCTTCTCATGTTTCCCTGAAGCGCACCGATTTAACCAGACAATGCATCTTCTCACGTTTCCCCGAAGCGCGCCAGTTTAACCATAGAAAGCATCTTTTACACGTAAACTACATCCAGCGACCCGAGAGACACTTGCGCTGCATTCCTTTCAATCGCCTGTTGAGGCTAGGGTCAAACGAAAGCATTTTTACACGCGAACGTAAAAAAGTGCGTCCGAACGAATTGACGTATTTTTTCACGGAGTGCGCGAAAACGGTCATACGATGCGCATTTTTCGTGCGTGATTTTTTCAGATCGTCAATAAAACTCTTTTTGCGTCTGGACGTTATGTAGGCTGGACATTAGCAGTGTCTGACGTCTCCTAATTACGCACACACGCCGCTATGCCGCAGCTGCGCACTCTGTACGTCCGTACTAGCGGTTCGGCGTTCTCGAAAAAATGCGTTCGTTTTCCACTTGCGTTGCGCGGCCGGACTTTCGTGCGACCGTACTTCGTATATTGGCCGTCATTGCCCGTCATCTGCTGCTAGTGCGGCCGTAATTATGTGCGCCAGAACGCACGTTAAAAGTGCGCTGGTCTGACCCCAGCCTAACCGCCTGTTACTTTTGGGACTTTTGACGTTTTTTTCCTTTTTTCTTCCTTTTCCGTCAGTTAACGCCAGATTTGTGTAGATGGAAAATTTTTGCGTTTAGCGTCGGCGTTAACATTATCGCCGGGACCAAACAATGTGTTGGTTAGAATAGTGACGGTGCTCTGTAGCGCTGCCCGTGTTAAGTATAGGACCGGGTAAGTACAGTAAGCTCGCGCTACGAATCCTTAATTACCACGCGCTAAGTGGTTTTCACCGTTTGTAGCGAGAGGAAACGATCTGTTGGTCCGGCGCTAGACTGAATTTACCTGGCGCTAACGCGGAAACAGGCTGACGCAAGGGTTAGCTCACACCAGCTGATAGTGCGCACTCCGGCCTCCACCGACATTCCCCAAAACACGAGTGTCCTTTTTTAACTATTTGAAACGTTGGATAAGCGAGCATGCACGGCAAGTGGGGCGCTGCACCTGGAACTGTGGATACCGTTGCTGGGAAATATCACAAAATAAAAATGTTTACATAAAATATTTAAATCCCCAGCTTTCCAAGAAGTCGGCCTGTTATGGTTGAAGCCCGGGATCAGTGCCGAGCCGTGGGACTTCGACGATGCACTGAGCGCTTCTTCCGCACCCAAGTGGGAAAGCGGAGGACGTGCTCTGCACGTCGGCCGCAGTGAAGGAGTTAACGGATATTCTAGCGCTTCTTGAACTTCCCCTAAATGAATTAAAAGAAGAGTCGGCAGGATCTGACATAAACCGCAGTGCGTTACTTGCCAGGTAAGTCCCTGCGTCGACATATGATTGTGCGAACATGGCAGATAACTACGTTTCTTGCATCTGGAGGTAAACTAGGATCGTTAAAACACGCTGAGTCGATTTAGAGAAAGTTTAGACATTAAACCCCTTGCCAGCAGGTGACGTGCTGGATGCGTCTTTGGGTATCCCGCTTGAAAGCCGGAGGATGCATCCAACGCGTCTTCTCCATCCCAACGCTCTGTGTCGCCTCCAAGACTTCTCAAGGGCAGCTCTGGTCCTGTGGTATGACTTGCCTCGCCCTATCAAACTCTCCCCTGATCTTCAGGCCTTCAAGAAATCCCTCAAAACCCATCTCTTCAGATTATTGTACCACATCACTGATGCAACTCATCCCTCTGCTCACCTACTCACTCAGGATTGAAGCCGCTTCTATGACCCCACCATTCCCAAACCACTGGCACCCATGATCCTGCTGTCCAGTAAAATTCCTCTTGTCTTCCTCAACCCCAATCCCTTTAGATTGTAAGCTCCTATGAGCAGGGCCCTCTACGATGATAATAATAATAATATGGGTCTTCAGCAACATCTTACCCACACCATGACAAGCGGACGTCATCGTGCATGGGAGTGATGATGTCAAATAACGCTGCCCACCTTCACCCAAAAATCCAAAAAATTCAAAACCCTTCTGGTCCCAAGCGTTTCTGGTTAGGAATACCCAACCTCTATTGTGCGTACAATAAAAAATGGTTATCGTTAACAACATCAGAAATTGTGGTGATTCCATCAGCCAACTGAAGATTTTAGGCCAAAATAGCGACCCAGAGAATTTTTTTCTATTCTATTTTGGACCAAAAATAACCAATTCCCTATTCATTCCTCCGCCAGTTCCGAGTTTATCAAAGAAGTCCCAAAACGATGGATTAGGGTCCTTTTTATTCCGTTGACTCTGAAACGCCCCATTTTCAGTCGTGTTGGTTGCCCATCTAATAAAAATGTCCTTGATGGACTCGATTAATAATAAATAAATGAATGGACGCATCTGCCTGAAATGCTCGGTGCTGAGAGTCCTCAGAAAAACGATGATGAAGAAATTCTGACCGGTTTACGGAAGTAGTCATGCAAGCGGAGCACAGCTGCTTGGCGTTCGTCAAGGGAGAGAACAATCCCCAGCCTTTCCGATGCTGCCAGATCACGACGCTGCCAGATTGCGGCAAAGTCCACATGTCTGCTCTGTCTGGTGCAGTGAGCGAGACCTTTGCACGGGGAGCGTTGGTGCAATATGGTCAGTGCAGGCACCTGTAATCAGGTGGAATGAGGGAACCTGCTGCTACCTAAGCACTAATACAACAAATCTAAACACTGAGCTACGGTATGTGGATTCGGAGAAGAGAAACAAGAATAAACATAGAATATTTGAGACAAACTACAATTTTTTGTAAAGCATTACCATTTTCCACAGCTGTACAATGGGTAAACCAAGACAAACACAAATTCGTTTGACACACGGAGAACAATAGGAAAAAAGAGAACCGGCTCAAGATCTTACAATCTAACAGAGGACTGAGGAGACCATCACTGAGGTGAGGGGAAACAGTCGAGTGCTAGAAGTAATGGGATGCATGGGGGCTGTGTGGGAGATCAAGAACGGTGCGGTGGGGGGGATTATGGAGTGAGCTGATAGGACTCTAAAGTAATGCGTATTTGGAGATGTTCTGAAAGAATGGAGGCGCCGGGAGAGTCGGATGATGCGAGGCAGGTTGCGTTCTTTATAGACCATAGTGGTTTGAGAGGTACAGGATGTGAGGTAGATGAGTCTGGCAGAGGTGTTCATTATAAATTGTATAGGGATAACCTGGGATTACCTAGGACCAATGAGGAGATGCTTACAATAGTCAAGGTGGGAGATAATAAGAGCTTCAATGAGAATTTTAGTAGAGTTCTGGGACAGAAGGGGGCAGGAAATTTAGTTATCTTATAGACTGTAAAGGAGTGAGGTGTGAGAGGTACGGGATGTAAGGTGGGAGAGGTGCAGGAAAAGGTAGAGACGTCTATCAATGGCATTCGTTGTAGAGTGGCGAGGTGACAGAGGTCCAGGACGTGAGGTAGATGAGTCTGGCAGAGGTGTTCCTTACAGACTGTAGAGGGGTGAGGTGTGAGAGGAACAGGATGTGAGGTAGATGAGTTTAGCAAAGGTGTTCATTACAGACTGAGGAGGGGTGAGGTGTGAGAGGTACCGGATATGAGGTAGATGAGTTGGCAGAGGCATGCGTTACAGACTTTAGAAGAGTGAGGTGTATGAGTCTGGCAGAGGCATGCATTATAGACTGTAGAGTGGAGAGGTGTCAGAGGTCCAGGACGTGAGGTGGATGAGTCTGGCAGAGGTGTTTATTATAGACTGCAGAGGGGTGAGGTGTGGGAGGTACTGGATATGAGGTAAAGGAGTTTGGCAGAGGCATGCATTACATATTGTAGAGGGATGAGGTGTGAGAGGTTCAGCATGTGAGGTAGATGAGTCTGGCAGAGGTGTTCATTATAGACTGTAGAGGGGTGAGGTGTAAGAGGTACTGGATATGAGGTAGATGAGTCTGGCAGAGGCATGCATTATAGACTGTAGAGGGGTGAGGTGTAAGAGGTACTGGATAAGAGGTAGATGAGTCTGGCAGAGGCGTGCATTATAGACTGTAGAGGGGTGAAGTGTATGAGTCTGGCAGAGGCGTGCATTATAGACTTTAGAGGGGTGATGTGTATGAGTCTGGCAGAGGAGTGCATTATAGACTGTAGAGGGGTGAGGTGTATGAGTCTGGCAGAGGCGTGCATTATAGACTGTAGAGTGGAGAGGTCCAGGACGTGAGGTGGTTGAGTCTGGCAGAGGTGTTTATTATAGACTGCAGAGGGGTGAGGTGTGAGAGGAACGAGATGTGAGGTAGATATGTTTAGCAGAGGTGTTCATTACAGACTGAGGAGGGGTGAGGTGTGAGAGGTACTGGATATGAGGTAAAGGAGTTTGGCAGAGGCATGCATTACATATTGCATAGGGATAACCTGGGATTACCTAGGACCAATGAGGAGATGCTTACAGTAGTCAAGGTGGGAGATAACAAGAGCTTCAATGAGCATTTTAGTAGAGTCCTGGGAGTGGGACAGAAGGGGCGGAAAAAATGGTTAAAGTTACTGGTTGAATCTCCCTTGTCAAACTGCTTGGGACCCAAAATGTTAAGGATTGGCAATCGTTTTGGTATTTTGTAATGTTTGCACATAATAATAATGAGATATCTTGGGAACCCAAGTGTAAACACGGAATCTATTTATGCTTCATACACACCTCATACACACAGTCTGAAGGGCATTCAATAGGTTTGTCCCCCGTCACACGAGGTTAGGGTGGAATTTCTTCTCGCGGCACCGTCCCGACTCTCAAAGTTTTCGGATTTTGGACCACTGCCGATTCTCGGATAAGGGATACTCAATCTGTATTTTCCCTCTTTTAAGGCCTACAAAATTTCAGACTATTACAATCTTCACGCAAAAATGCTCGCGCAAAGCGTGAATTTGTGCGCCAAGCGTTAAACCTTTACGCGTGCAAATCACCACTGGAATTATTTTTTTTGAGAAAGGATTTTACCAGGAAGGATACATTGAGATTTCTCTCGTTTTCAAGTATGTCCTGGGTGGCGAGTATGTACCGTTAGGTGTCTTGTCAAGGACACTTACTGGAGAGGTGCTCGCTGGGATCGAATCCATGTCTCCACAGGCTCTCTCCATGCAGAGCAGTGATGTTACCTCTACTCCACCCAGCCGGTACTCGTGCATTTTTTCATCCGTCGAGCAATAACGCGCGCAAACCGGACGTGCACAAATGCTTGCGCAGTAACGTTTCGCGCAGAAATCAGTGTGCGCACAGTTTTTTCACGCGATTCAGCCAATCAGAATTAAGAACCACAATTATCTCACGTTAAGTTTTTGCGCCTGTCAAAGTCAATCTGCGCATATATGCTGCATCAATAAAAACACGCACAACGTCTCCATTTTATTGGTTTGGGTATGTGTAGAATATGTAACTATACTTTGCTGCGTATTTTTTTTTGTGCTGGTGTATTTGGGTTCGGCCAGGTTGATAGAATTTGCCGTTAACACCAGCTTTCAGGAGTTGCTAAAATTATGCGCGCAAAACGCTGTGCGTTACAAACTGGGCATAGATTGTAATACCATCCGCGTACCAGCGCACAAACGCATTTGCGCTCACAATGTTAAGTATAGGACGCCGACGTACAGTAAGCTTGCGCAGCGTTCGCGCAGGTTCACCCGCGGTAGACGAGTACGCGTGTTTGATGCGCTGACTATGTAATACGGCATTCGGCGCAAAGGGTTTTACCCCTCGCGTTAATGTTTTTTTTGCGCCGGCGCAAACGTTTGCGTGAAGAATGTAATTTAGCCCTGAGATATTAAATAACATTCTATGTTTAAGGGAAAAAAATCGAGCAGTGGTTATTTATCCATTATACCATGAGTGAATTAAAAATGGCGGGTGTTTGTTAGTCACATTCCACATCTAGCTTCAATAATCTGGTCAGGTGACACCTAGGAGAACCTTTGGATCTTCCCAATGGCCTACCACCTTACCCTTTAGAAGATGACGGGTTGATAGGACAAAATAAATTTGGGCAGTGCTGGGTAACACTTTAAATGGAGAATACAGAAGAGGTATTACGGGCTGGCCAGGAGTTGAGAGACACTGATTTAGAGCGCGGCATTCGGCAAAGATGGATTGGATTGTCTTCGTCTGTTGAACGAGATGATGAATGACATCAAAATGTGTAAAGAAAACATTTGAGACCGTACGATTTTACATTACGGAGGTGTCAAAATCATACATATTAGACATGAAGTCGTAGAGGGGGATCGTTGAGTAGGACGGGCTTCTTTTTCCTCCTACGATCGTGTCCCTTTTTGAACCCAAACCGTTTTGCACTGCAGAAAAGTCGAAATTCACAGAGGGACTCCAAGGTCCGTATGAGATAAATTCCAGTGCGTGGACATGCTCAGCCATTCTTCCACGAGGATATTCCATCTGCCTCTCTCGGCACGTTCCCATGGTACGGAGAGAAGATTAATAGCCCTTCCAGTCATCAGCCAAACCGCATCGCGGCTACGAACGTCGTGTTGTCGCAGTGAGTCTTATTTACCCAAGTCGGCATACATTTCACCGATGAGAAGAGCAAAGGAACCTCAGCAGAAACAGAAGCTACAAAAACTACAAAACGAAAAACGTATAGATGTGTAGGGATCTCACTGTTTGTCTTAGCTGTTTTTAGAGGTGCCATGTCCTGGTGGAGCTACCAGAATATTGTCCGTCCATACCACGGCCGACGAGCGAGGAAAGAAAACCCAAAGATATACGCGATAAGGAAAGTCACTTATGTAAAGCTGCAAGTAAAAGGAGGAGGTCTGATACAATGGAAACTATATTCAGTCTGAGCCTTTGACATGTTTCAAGTAGGGATGGGCTGCTGGTTCGAATCGGTTTGAGGTTTAATTCGAACATCGGCTGTTTGAAAATTTGCGAACTTCGAACTTTTCAGGACGTTCGCGGAAAGTTCAAGAATTTTTGTTTTCAAAAAATGATAAAAAGATCCTAAAAAATCCATAAATAAAGAGACTTTTTACTGCAGAATAAAATAATAATTGGTTTATTAGATATTGAGTTAAAACGGGAATATTTGTAACATTGAAGCCTATGGGACATAAACATTTCCCACCCCTTGTGACTCAAACATTTCCCACCCCTTGTGACTCAAACATTTCCCACCCCTTGTGACTCAAACATTTCCCAACCCTTGTGGCTCAAACATTTCCCACCCCTTGTGACTCAAACATTTCCCACCCCTTGTGTCTCAAACATTTCCCAACCCTTGTGGCTCAAACATTTCCCACCCCTTGTGGCGCAAACATTTCCCACCCCTTGTGACTCAAACATTTCCCACCCCTTGTGGCGCAAATATTTCCCATGACTTCAAATTGCGTTTAAACATTAGCAAAAGCGGTAAAAATTAGCTCAGCGCACAGCGGTGAAATGGCTCAGCACTCAGCAGTGAGAGGGTTAAAAATCCTTTTTTTTTTTACCTTTTTTTTATTGTTTCCTGTCCCCCACGGCAGTACCCGGACCCCCATACACCTTTTATGGCCAATATCTTGCATATATGCCCTCTTGGAGGGGACCTTAATTTTCGAACGTTCGAGCCCCATTGACTTGCATTGTGTTCGCATCTTGTTCGAGTTTGCGGTCAAACTTTTTCGGATGTTTGAGTTCAAATGTGAACCGAACACGGGGGTGTTTGGCCCATCACTAGTTTCAAGAAGAAGGTTTGGTGACAAAAAAAAAATAGATACAAAAATAAATAAGAAAAAAAAATCCCCAAAAAGATTTACTCCAACCCGTTTTCAAGATTACTTTGAGAATGAATTATGGAATATTTGAATTATATATGTGAATTATTTTATTTTGTACAATTCAAAATATTGGGGCCGATTCCAACCGAGACGATAAAGCCTGAGATACACTGACCTGATGCGACGCAGTTGCTTCGCGTCACATCGCGATCAAAGCTGGACATTTTCAACTCTGGGCGCTCAGCCACACGGCCCAACACCGGCCGAGCACGCAGAGAAAATGGGGCTGTATAGACGGAGCGCATCTCAACGCGCCGCGCATCGCATAGCGTTCAGTGTATTTAAGGTGAGACACAAATGAAAAGATTGTGTGCGAGACGTTTTCTGTTTGCGACTCACCTTTAACGTCTCTATTCCCACTGAGCCGATTTGTTTGGAACATTGGACGTAATGTTCTGAACATCTTTATTAAAAACATTTTATTATGGAAGATCCTGATACAATTAAAGTGTTTTTAATATCATTGTAAATCAAAGATTTTAACTCTGACAGGGTTATTCAGAGAGCGGTGAAACTCAGGAGAATGACTGGAGAATGGAAATTTCTAGGTCAAAATGGCCAAACCAGAAAAATTCTCCCTTTCATCTCACTTTCCAAATCGGCTATTTTGACCTAGAATCTTCCATTCTCCAGTCATTCTCCTGCTTTTCACCGCTCTCTGAATATCCTTGTGAGCTACAAAGAAACAAAGGGAAACAACAAGGTAGAGGAAGGGGGTATATTTAAAAGGAAACAAAGTAGCAAAACAAAAGGACATACAGAGTTATTCAAAGAGAGACGATCTGGCCCCGAAATGTAACCAGACACTGAAATTCAGCGTACGGCTACACTTCGGGGCCATTCGGCTATTCAGAGAGCAGGCAGTTCGCCAAATCCTGGCGAATTGCCTGCACGTACGGTGCCTGTTTGACGGCAGTGAAATCCCCCATAGAGAAGCAATGGTTAATCTATTCACAGACACCGAACAGCAGAGAAAAGTTGCTGAAATGCCCTGCTGTTCGGTGGTTTCATTCGGCAGGTTTAATCAGGCGAATCCCATAGGCTTCAATGTTAAAAATATTCCCGTTTTAATTCAATATCTAATAAACCGTTTATTATTTTAATCTGCAGTAAAAAGTCTCTTTATTTATAGATTTTTTTAGGATCTTTTAGGCATTTTTTGCCAAACTTTTTTTTACATCGATTTTTCATTTTTCTGCAACAGCCCTTTTTATTATCATCCATTGGATCTTACGTGTAAATTCCAGACATTTTGGTTCAGTAGTTTTTTTGCAAACAGCAGCATGTGGTTCATAACGTGTTTTATAATGTGTTTTATAAGGTAGTTCTGTTTGCAATGCACAAGTAATCTAGTTACAGCTTATGGAAGTGGTCGTGTCACTTTAAGAGATTAATTTTAACGGATCCAACACAAATTTCCTGAATTTTTTAAATCGCACACATTTTTGTTCTATCTTTTATACCGCGGTTAAATAAATAATAGTAAAAACTCTGGACATTTTATATTTAGGGTTAAAGCAGCCTTTGTTTCCCTTTGAGAAAAGAAATGGCACATCCCAAATCTAAACACATTATACACTGCCCAAAAGAGTTGCCACCTGGGTTTTCCTAAGTGTTGGTCCGGGGTCTCTTCAGTTGGTCAGGTTTAGGTTCGGCAACATTATTTCCCTAAAAACATGAGGTCATGTGACTCCCTGAATATACTGAATGAGCAGGTTTTCCCATCAATGGGTTTTTCTCCCCTGATGGCACAGCGGGCATATTCCAAGATGGCAATGCCAGGATTCATCAGGTTCAAATTGTGCAAGAGTGGTTGAGGGAGCATGAAGCATAATTTCCACACATGGATTGGCCACCGCACAGTCCAGACCTTAACCCCATTGAGGTTAATCTTTGGGATAATGTGCTGGAGAAGACTTTACGCAGCGCCGCGACTCTCCCATCATCAACACAAGATCTTGGCCATAAATTAATGCCGCTCTGGACGCCAATAAATGCTGTGAGGTTGTATGAGCGAATCGACACAATCCGTGCCATAATCACAGCAAAAAGTGACACAATCAAATATTACAGTGTGTGACTTTTTATTTTGGCCGGGCAGTGTATACACATATTATATATACTTAGCTCTAGAGTTTGTATATATTAAAAATAATGCCATTTTGATCTTCAGGAAGCGCGAGAAGCTGTGCGTTCAACCTGTTGAGGAGCAAACGAGCGATGGATGAGGTTTTTCTTTAAATCATATAGAGGAGTATGTTATACCTCTAGGGTTAAAACCAAGGTGTGAAGGGGTTTCTCGAGGTGGTGGTGAGGTGGTGGAGAGGATGGAGGGGGGAAGCTGAATTGACTCATGAAGCTGAGAAGTAGATGAACAGGACACGGCACATCCAGACAATCTCGATTCGGCTTTTTAGAGCTGCAGCAGGACTTGTTTGCCCGGGGCGTACAATGGCAGAAATAACTCCAGAGACGCCTCAAGGGTTTCATAAGTCGTTCCTTCTGGTGCCGAGAGAACTCGCTTTTGCTATGGGGGAAAATTTGCAAGGCAATTAGGACCCGGGTCCTAGATTCGCACACGGTTAGGGGGGGGGGGGCTGATATGTTGCATCTCCAGACCCGGTTTAGTGCCTGCGGTAAAACGACGAGCGGCCATATGGCTGTGATTGATGGGCGGGGGAGCACGGGGCACGGCAGGATACCTGGCAAGTGCGGCTGTTTAATTGACCACAAAAAGGGAGGGAGCTCCGGAGGTCAAACCCGGAGACGGGAGGAGGCGAGGCTGCTGAAGTCAGTGAAAAATGGACCCGAAGTCAGCGCAGGTAAAAGCCCGCCAGGGCGAGGGACGCGGAATGAAACCTGCAAAGTGCAAGGCAGCATTATTCCGCCGCGAGCCGAGGGACGGATGGCAGGTAGATTAATCATACTCACAGTTCAGATTTGAGGTCTGTGTGTTGCGATGCTCAGCCAAAAAAAATAAAAATAATAATAAGTACTGGCTCCAGTCCATCAACGCCGAGGCCTTCTTAAAAATTGTTTTCCTGGAGTTCAGCGAGTGCAGATTAAACGTGTTAACCCCACGAGCCCCGGCAAAGACTTAATTCCACAAAGTGTATCGACTAAGGACCAGTTTATCTTATAACGTTCCGTTCTCTTTAGATTGCAAGCTCACTGGACGCTTTTCCTGCCGTTCTCCATGTGTCAGACTTATTTGTTATTATTATTATTCTTTATTTATAAAGCGCCAGCATATTCTGCAGCGCTGTACAATGGGCACAACATAGACAGGGTTACAATACATTGAACAACATTTGACAAACCAGTACAGGAGGAGACGAGGGCCCTATTCCCGTAGGAACTCACAATCTAGAACGGTTGGGGGTGGAAACAGGAGGAGAAGACTGCAAGGTGAGAATGATGGGCTGCAAGGTGAGAGTGATGGGCTGCAAGGTGAGAGTGATGGGCTGCAAGGTGAGAGTGACGGACTGCAAGGTGAGAGTGACGGACTGCAAGGTGAGAGTGAGGGACTGCAAGGTGAGAGTGATGGGCTGCAAGGTGAGAGTGACGGACTGCAAGGTGAGAGCGATGGAATGCAAGGTGAGAGCGATGGACTGCAATGTGGGAGTGATGGACTGCAAGATGAGACTGATGAGCTGCAAGGTGAGAGTGATGAGCTGCAAGGTGAGAGTGATGGACTGCAAGGTGAGAGTGATGGACTGGTTGGGGCAGTGAGGTGTATCAGTGAGTCGGGTGGTAGGCTTGCCTGAATAGGAATGTCTTAAGGGAGCGTTTGAAGGAAGGGAAACTAGGGGAAAGTCTGACCGTACGAGGGAGAGCGTTCCAGAGGATGGGGGCTTTGCGTGAGAAATCTTGCAGTGTATCATGGGAAGAGGTGATGCGGGGAGAAGCTAGGCGCAGGTCCCTGTTTGATCTTAGGGAGCGGGCTGGGGTGTATTTGGTGATTAGTGAGGACAGGTAGTGGGGAGCTGAGTTAGTGAGGGTTTTGTAGGTAAGGATAAGGATTTTGAATTTATGTTTATGTTAATTTTATGTCTGCTTGTCTCACCCATTGTACAGCGCTACGGAATATGTTGCCACTTTACACATAATTATAACTGCTTTTTGTAGGCACATCTAATGGTGCAGAATGATAACTAGTCACCTGAGGAGGTTTGCCGTCATATTGCTGAATCATGGCCGTTTTAGTAAACTACAAACATCTGTTTTTGTTGTCGTTGGGACGCAGGATTTAAAGGGATATTCTATTAATAAACACATCGCCTTTCTTTGCCCTTAAATTATTGGGTAGATCCTGCTGACAACCTCTGTCCAATAAATAATTTTTTTTTGCGATTTTACTCACCTTTTCTCCCTCGCCGCGCGCTGCTCCTCCTTTCAGCTCAGGGCTCCCGAACCTGGAAGTCCCTGAAGCTTTTCTGCACAATTTTTGCTCCTATACAACTTGTGTAACGTAGTAAAAGCAAACTGCGCAGCGCTACAGGACTCGTGCATATGTTCCGAAGCGACTGCGCAGAGCGATGGGTCGGAGCTGCACGCGCATGCACAGATCTGATCCATCGGCGGCTTCTTTGAGAACGCTCGCTACAGCGATTGGTCTCAGTGGGTGACATCAGCCGCTCTCTGTGTGTGACATCACTAGTGACCGGCAGCCGGGAAATTCAAAATCCCAGCTGCTGGTGACGCTGGGTGGGGTGGAGGAAACTCCTCCACTTCACCCAGTGTTTCTGCCAGATCAGGGGAGCAGGGAGGGCCACTTTAAATCGATACATCATGATGACTAGAGCGTCCCTTTAAAAGACGCATGTGACACATTTCTGACTTGCGATTCCGAGCCCGTTCGTGTTATTTTCTGTTAGTTTTTGCGGTCGATGCGTCGCTGGACGGAGGATGCCGTGATTTGTGTCGATGTTTAACATACTTCTCAAGTCGCCGGCGAGCGGCTTTTATTACAACGACACATGGGAACAAAGTGCAGATTAAAAAGGTAGAAACAGACGCAATGTACTGGCCGGCGTTCAAAACGCCTCTCAGGAGAAATTAAATGCCAAAAACAGAGTTCTGGAGTTTGATGTATCGCCCTTTATCCTACTTACAGCTCCAAGGCGAGCGTACGATAACGAGCCGCGCTAATCCCTCTCAGATATTACCGATCGCGATTATCAGGGGGCGATATGGGAACACAATGCCAGGGCTGCGCGTCAACAGAGCCGGCACGCCACGATACGAGGTCCTGAGTGAGGAAAAATGGTATACAGCACGGCTCAGCCCGAGCTATAGAGATACACACACACACACATCATCAGGCAGACTGTATTTTAATAACTCAACTGCCTGCCACCAAATCGGCCAATGATGATCATCCACCCTCCAAACGCTCGCAGCATAGAGTGGTTTGGGAGAAAGGAGCTACTGGATTGGTTCTGCGCATGCACAAGCAGCTGCTGGGATGGATTTCGGAAGCGATGAGCCGAAGGACAGAAGGAGGAGCAGCGCAGATAAAGGAAGAAAAAGGTGAGCGTTTATAACTTAAAAAAATAAATAAATAATTAATTGTAAGCAGAATCTGTCCAAGTGGGCGCTGCTGGTGACAATGTGGTACCTGAACACCACGGGGCGGCGTACCACGCCCCGCTGGCGCTGAGGCCGGACTTCAGTTCGCCTACATTGTGCAAGCGCTGGTCGCATCTTTGACTGCCGTGGGACAGCAATGCCGCGGCAGCCAATGACGTAATCGGTGCGTGCAAGATAGGCAGGCCGATCGTGTCTCTATTATGGTGTTTACAATCTTTGTAATAAATTTAAATTTTATTTTATTTTTTTATCATTTTCATAAAATCCAGTTAAGGGGGTGAAAAAGGGGTTGAATATTTTAAACAGGATACTTATATATCTCAAAAACCGAAGATGTTACAGGCGTGAAAATTGGTATTGAGATTGTTCATGAAAAATAAAAAATAAATTATTTTACCATTTTCCAAAAATCCAGTTAAGGGGGGGGGGGGTTGAAAAAGGTGGTGAATATGGTTATCAGTATATTTCAGTATATTTCAAAAACCAAAGATGTTACAGGTGTGAAAATTGGTATTTGCAAGTTTCGGGAAAAAGAAAAAAACATGTGTTTTTACCATTTTCCGTAAATCCAGTTGATACACTGGATGAGCAGATCAGAGGGATGCTGTTACTTCACACAGAATAAAGTCTCTATGCAGCTCCTTTCACAGCCAGGGCTCGCACACTCCCTCGCTGCTCCAGCATGTCTGCTTCCCTCTCACAACCAGGCCTCACACACCCTCAGTGCTCCAGCATGTTTGCGTCCCTCTAACTGCCAGGTCTTGCATACTCCCTCACTGCTCCAGCATGTCTGCTTCCCTCTCAGTGCCAGTCCTCGAACACTCCCTCCAAAGCTTCCTCCAAAATCATGTCTGTGTCCCCTTGTTCAATTCAATCACCACCTCTGCTATGTTCTGGTACCTCAAATGAAGCATAAAGCAACATGGTATAGCATGTACTGGTGATGAAAAAGAGTAAAGGAAAGGGTACACTCACACTTGGTGGTGTCTTAGATAAGACACCAGATGTGCTTGCTGCCGGCGGCAGTATTGGGAGCAGCGGATCCCCCTTCAGGGTTCGATCACCTCCTCCGTTTGGCAGTAACCAGGACCAGAGTAGGGTAAAGGTTAACCAGAACCTGGTAACCAGGACCAGAGTAGGGTAAAGGTTAACCAGAACCTGGTAACCAGGACCAGAGTAATGTATTCTGCCTTGCATCCCTAGCCCAGGGGTCAAGTCCTGGGGAAAAAAAGTGAGGGAACTCACCCCCGAATTCCACAACCCCTATTACCTGAAGAAAATATATATACAGTCAGGTCCAGAAATATTGGGACATCGACACAATTCTAACATTTTTGGTTCTATACACCACCACAATGGAGTTGGAATGAAAAAAACACAGTGTGCTTTAACTGCAGACTGTCAGCTTTAATTTCAGGGCAGGGCAGGGCATTTCACTGACATTTCTCTGCTGTTCGGTGTCTATGAATAGATTAACCAATGCTTCTCTATGGGGGATTTCACTGCCGTCGAACAGGCACCATACATGCAGGCAATTCACCAGAATTTGGCGAACTGCCTGCTCTCTGAATAGCCGAATGGCCCCGAAATGTCACCGTACGCTGAATTTCAGTGTCCGGTTACATACAGTCAGGTCCAGAAATATTGGGACATGGACACAATTGTAACATCTTTGGCTCTATACACCACCACAATGGAGTTGGAATGATACAAAAACAATGTGCTTTAACTGCAGACTGTCAGCTTTAATTTGAGGGTATGTACATCCAACTCAGGTGAACGGTGTAGGACTTACAGCAGTTTGCAGATGTGCCTCCCACTTGTTAAGGGACCAAAAGTAATGGGACAAATGGCTTCTCAGCTGTTCCATGGCCAGGTGTGTGATATTCCCTCATTACCCCAATTACAATGTGCAGATAAATGGCCCAGAGTTCATTTCAAGTGTGCTATTTGCATTTGGAATCTGTTGCTGTCAACTCCAAGATGAGATCCAAAGAGCCTTCACTATCAGCGAAGCAAGCCATGATTAGGCTGAATAAACAAAACAAACCCATCAGAGAGATAGCAAGAACATTAGGCGTGGCCAAAACAACTGTTTGGAACATTCTCGAAAAGAAGGAATGCACTGGTGAGCTCAGCAACACCAAAAGACCCGGGAGACCACGGAAAACAACTGTGGTGGATGACCGAAGAATTCTTTCCCCGGTGAAGAAAATACCCTTCACAACAGTTGGCCAGATCAAGAACACTCTCCAGGAGGTAGGTGTATGTGTGTCAAAGTCAACAATCAAGAGAAGACTTCACCAGAGTGAATACAGAGGGTTCAACACAAGATGTAAACCCTCAACTCTCTGGGTCTCGGTGACACTGCACTTGCTTGGGTTGACTCCTATTTATCTAACAGGTCCTTCTGTGTGTCCTTTGCTGGTAACTCCTCCTCCTCATTGCCTCTATCTGTTGGTGTACCTCAAGGCTCTGTCCTTGGTCCTCTGCTCTTTTCCATCTACACCTCCTCCCTGAGCAAAATCATCAACAGCTTTGGCTTTAATTACCACCTCTATGCTGATGACACTCAGATCTACCTCTCTACCCCTGATCTCTCTCCCCCTGTCCTTTCAAAAGTCAGTGACTGTTTATCTGGCATCTCCTCCTGGATGGCCTCCCACCACCTAAAGATCAACATGTCAAAGACTGAACTCCTACTTATTCCTCCCTCCAATGCCTCCCCACCTCCTGACTTCTCTATCACGGTGGAGGGTATCACCATCTCCCCATCAAACCAAGTTCGCTGTCTTGGAGTTACACTTGACTCTGCTCTTTCCTTCATCCCCCACATCAAGTCTCTTTCCTCCTCCTGCCGATACCAACTGCGTAATATTTCCAGAATTCGGCCATTTCTTACCGCTGTCACCACAAAACAACTCATACACGCCCTGGTAATCTCCCGATTCGACTATTGCAATAATCTCTTATCTGGCCTCCCTCTGTCCCGCCTCTCCCCCTACAATCCATCCTGAACGCCTCCGCCAGGCTAATTCACCTCACCCGCCGCTCTGTCTCTGCCGCTCCCCTCTGCGAGTCCCTTCACTGGCTCCCCATCCACTGCAGAATTAAGTTCAAAATCCTTATCCTTACCTACAAAACCCTCACTAACTCAGCTCCCCACTACCTGTCCTCACTAATCACCAAATACACCCCAGCCCGCTCCCTAAGGTCAAACAGTGACCTGCGCCTAGCTTCTCCCCGCATCACCTCTTCCCATGATAGACTGCAGGATTTCTCACGCGCAGCCCCTACTCTCTGGAATGCTCTCCCTCGTACTGTCAGACTTTCCCCTAACTTCTCTTCCTTCAAACGCTCCCTTAAAACGTTCCTATTTAGGGAAGCCTACCACCCAACTCACTGACGCAACCATCAATCACTCTCACCTTACAGTCCTCTCCTCCTGTTTCCAACCCCAACCCTCCCAGATTGTGAGTTCCTACGGGAATAGGGCACTCATCTCCTCCTGTACTGTTTGTCAAATGTTGTTCAATGTATTGTAACCCTGTCTATACTGTGCTTATCGTACAGCGCTGTGGAATATGCTGGCACTTTATAAATAAAGAATAATAATAATAATAATTGGTAAAACTCAAAAACAGGATGGACCCCCAGAATAATATGCACAGCACTGGTTATATGGATATATTTGCCCCCAGCTCACATGGATATATTTGCCCCACCCACATGGATATATTTGCCCCCAGCTCACATGGATATACTGCCCCCAGCTCGTATGGATATACTGCCCCCAGCTCACATGGATATACTGCCCCCAGCTCATATGGATATACTGCCCCGGCTCGTATGGATATATTGCCCCAGCTCGTATGGATATATTGCCCCCAGATCACATGGATATACTGCCCCCAGATCACATGGATATACTGCCCCCAGCTCATATGGATATATTGCCCTAGCTCGTATGGATATACTGCCCCCAGCTCATATGGATATATTGCCCCAGCTCATATGGATATACTGCCCCCAGCTCATATGGATATACTGCCCCCAGCTCATATGGATATATTGCCCCAGCTCGTATGGATATACTGCGACCAGCTCATATGGATATGTTTGCCCCAGCTCATATGGATGTATTTGCCCCAGGCCAGCTCATATGGGAATATTTGCCCCAGCTCATATGGATGTATTTGCCCCCAGCTTATATGGATGTATTTGCCCCCAGGCCCCAGCTCATATGGATGTATTTGCCCCAGCTAACCTCTCCTTCACCAGGCCCAATTCGCTGGTCGCACATGGCGGGCGGACGCTGATCTCCCTCCTACGATGAGCAGCAGTTGGTATGAAGTGCGGCCGCTCACCTGGGATCCAACAGCCATCCGCGATCTCGCGAGATCGCGGAGGTCACGTGATCTCCGCGATCTCGCGAGATCGCGGATGGCTGTTGGATCCCAGGCGAGCGGCCGCACTTCATATCAGCTGCCGCTCGTCGTAGGAGGGAGAACACGCGGCCGCCTGCCATGTGCAGCCAGCGGAATCGTTTAGGGTTCAGGCCACAGCGGGAACCTGCGTTCCTGCAGCGTTCCTGCTGTGGGAGAACTGCGGGAAAGCCGTTCCCGCGCGTTTCCACAGGACTCGAGCCCTGCTAGTCTATATAGTAATATGTGGATATATAAAGTATAAGGGGTCTATAAAATATAAGGTGTCTGTGTGTATATTTATACAAAGTAACAAAGTATATATATAATAATATGTGGATATATAAAGTATAAGCAGGGTTATTCAAAGAGAATCGAAAAGTCACCGCACGTCCCTTGACTTTTTGTTCTCTTCAATTCGGTGCGATTTGGCGATCCCATTTCAGCGACCCTGCGGTGTATTGAACAAACACCACAGGGTCGTCGTAGTGCAGGGAAAAGTCGCCGCAAACCCGACGAAAACTCACCGCAAAACCCGGTGAATGCACACTGAAACCCGCAAAAACATCTGGATTAACCCCGCCGAACACGCCGGAGAAACCTGAGCAGGAGCCGATCACACGCAGCACAGCCGCTAGAAAAACCCGACACCGCAGACGAATGGAGTAAACCAAAAACAAAAACAGTACGCTTGAATGTTTGAAAAGTGAAACGCTGTTTACAAAGAAACTACAGAACGAAAATGTCTGACGATAATAAAAAGGGCTGTTACAGGAAAAAGAGAAAAAACGATTAAAAAAGGACAGAAAAAAAATCGCAAAAAAAAACAGAAATGCCTAAAAGATCCTAAAAAATCTAAAAATAAAGAAACTCTTTACTGCAGAACATTATAATGAACGTTTTATTAGATATTGAATTAAAACGGGAATATTTTTAACATTGAAGCCTATGGGATTCTCCTGAATAAACCTGCCGAATTAACCCCTTAAGGACGGGAGTAAATTTTACAACTTCGGCGCTGTTTCGGAAGTAGAGGTTCGCTGAGCTAATTTTGACCGTTTTTAAGTCACGTATTATTATACCACCCAGACAAATTATATATCGTTCTTTCCGGCAGACTCGGCAGATTAATAATATATCATTATTATATGTATATGTCATGCCCTGCCAAAATGCTATAACAAAAAATGTAAAAAAAAGTAAATAAATGTGAATTTTCAATAAAATTTCAATCTTCCACAGTGTGTAAAGTGTTTTTTTTTTAAATTTTATTATCCGAGGCTCTGCGGTCATATGTTATGGGGTAGATTTGTTAAAAAACTTAGAACGGGGAACCCATTTTTTTGGGGAGAAATTGCGTGATTTTAGCTAAACCCCCAAAAAAAAAAATCATTAGTGAAGCATCATTGTTCACATTATAATTGAAATGTGAACAATAGTGCTGCATTAAAAAAAAAAAACGTATTTATTTTTTTATTAATTAATTTATTATTTTTTTTATTTTATTTTTACTTTTTTAACTTTTATTTTACATATAACATGGTCATGTTTGATATCATTGGAAAGGCCATGCTTGGCCTTTCCAGAAATATCAGATATGACCCCTAGCTGCCACCGATCAGGAGATAAAGGGGTTCAAAGAACCCCCCTATCTCCTCTAAGGGATTTCCATAGGAAATCCCTTTGCAGCTAGGGGGTTCCCCGGTTAACTGACATCATCGCGCATGGCGCGATGAGTCAGTTGAGCGGGGGGGTGACCCAGAGGTGG
The DNA here is from genome assembly GCA_009667805.1 of Leptobrachium leishanense. Lineage (NCBI taxonomy): Eukaryota > Metazoa > Chordata > Amphibia > Anura > Megophryidae > Leptobrachium > Leptobrachium leishanense. The sequence goes on from CM019064.1 coordinate 15,644,709, forward strand.
GGTTGCCATCGAAGATGGCGGCCCCCACCGGAAATAGGCCGCGACGGGCACAAATTAGTGCCGGTCGCGACCTGGCAACTAAGGGTTAACCCCCAAACATCGCTGGAAAGGTCAGGCTGTGACCCTTCCAGCGATGCTGGCCACAGCCGCCTGGTCCCCGGCGATGGGGAGATAGAGGGATCCAAAGGATCCCCCCCTCCCCTTCAGGCGCTTCCGCTGCTCCGGCGGGGGGGAACGGGGGACGCCGAACTGACGTCATCGCGCCCCCGGCGCGATGACGTCAGTGCCGCCGGAGGAGGAAACCCTGCCGATCTGACTCCGGGGACTCAGATCAGCGAGGGAGCCGCCGGAGGAGGTGAATCTCTCCCGGGGGGGCGTTGAAAACGCCGAGGACGTACATTTACGTCCTGCGGCGCCAAAGCCCGCCTAATGCAGGACGTAAATGTACGTCCTGCGGCGTTAAGGGGTTAAACCACTGAATGGCAGGGCAATTCGGCAACTTTTCACTGCTGGGTTTTGCTCTCTGAATAGCCGAAGCATTGTTTTTCTATGGGGATTTCACTGCCCTCGAACAGGCACCGAAAAGGCACCGTATGTGCAGGCAATTCGCCAACATTTGGCGAACTGCCTGCTCTCTGGATAGCCGAATGGCCAGGAATGGTAACCGTACGCTGAATTTCAGCGTTCATTTACCTTTCGGCCACAATTTGGATCTTTTTGAATAACCCTGAAGTTGTCAGTGTGTATATTTATACAAAGTAACCTAAAGTATAGATAATAATATGTGGATATATAAAGTATAAGGTGTCTGTGTGTATATTTATACAGAATAATATAAAGTGTATATAATAATATGTGGATATATAAAGTATAAGGTGTCTGTGTGTATATTTATACAGAGTAATATAAAGTGTATATAATAATAATAAGTGGATATATAAAGTATAAGGTGTCTGTGTGTATATTTTACAGAGTAAGTAATATAAAGTGTATATAATAATAATATGTGGATATATAAAGTATAAGGTGTCTGTGTGTATATTTATACAGAGTAATATAAAGTGTATATAATAATATGTGGATATATAAAGTATAAGGTGTCTGTGTGTATATTTATACAGAGTAATATAAAGTGTATATAGTAATATGTGGATATATAAAGTATAAGGTGTCTGTGTGTATATTTATACAGAGTAATATAAAGTGTATATAATAATATGTGGATATATAAAGTAGGGATGCACCGATACCACTTTTTTAAGACCGAGTACGAGTACCGATACTTTTTAAAAGTACTCACCGATACCGAGTACCGATACTTTTATTTAATATCATGTGACGCTTTCCAATAGGAACAGACCTCATATAAAAATTTATATGAGATTGACCGCAGCTCACATGGATTTGCCCCAGGTCTCATGGATTTGCCCCCAGGTCTCATGGATTTGCCCCCAGGTCTCATGGATTTGCCCCCAGCTCACATGGGTTTGCCCCCAGCTCACATGGGTTTGCCCCCAGCTCACATGGATGTCCCCCAGCTCACATGGATTTGCCCCCAGCTCACATGGATTTGCCCCCAGCTCACATGGATTTGTCCCCAGGTCTCATGGATTTGCCCCCAGGTCTCATGGATTTGCCCCCAGGTCTCATGGATTGGCCCCCAGGTCTCATGGATTTGCCCCCAGGTCTCATGGATTTGCCCCCAGGTCTCATGGATTGGCCCCCAGGTCTCATGGATTTGCCCCCAGGTCTCATGGATTGGCCCCCAGGTCTCATGGATTTGCCCCCAGGTCTCATGGATTTGCCCCCAGGTCTCATGGATTTGCCCCCGGGTCTCATGGATTGGCCCCCAGGTCTCATGGATTTGGCCCCCAGGTCTCATGGATTGGCCCCCAGGTCTCATGGATTTGGCCCCCAGGTCTCATCGATTTACCCCCAGCTCGAACGCTGGGGAAGCTGGCCGTGTGCATGTAAAGCACGCGGCCAGCGTTCCCCTCGGCGCGCCAAATACTCACCCTTCCTGAAGTTCCGGTCTCTGGGCAGTGATGCGGTCACGTGGCCGCCGGGCGCATCTGTGACGCTGCCTCCAGCCGAGAGGCAGCGTCACAGGAGCGCCCAGTGGCCGCGGGAACGCATCACTGCCCAGCGACCGGACCTTCAGGAAGGGTGAGTATTTGGCGCGCCGGAGGGGAACGCTGGCCGCGTGCTTTTCATGCACGCGGCCAGCTTCCCCAGCCCCGCGGATACCGGCAAGCCGGCCCAGCGCCGGCTTCCGGTATCGGCGGGATGTATTGGGCCGTTTGCACGAGTAACAAGTACTCGTACAAACGGCAATATCGGCCCCGATACCGATACTAGTATCGGTATCGGTGCATCCCTAATATAAAGTAATAAGGTGTCTGTGTGTATATTTATACAGAGTAATATAAAGTGTATATAATAATATGTGGATATATAAAGTATAAGGTGTCTGTGTGTATATTTATACAGAGTAATATAAAGTGTATATAATAATAATATGTGGATATATAAAGTATAAGGTGTCTGTGTGTATATTTATACAGAGTAATATAAAGTGTATATAATAATATGTGGATATATAAAGTATAAGGTGTCTGTGTGTATATTTATACACAGTAATATAAAGTGTATATAATAATAATATGTGGATATATAAAGTATAAGGTGTCTGTGTGTATATTTATACAGAGTAATATAAAGTGTATATAATAATAATATGTGGATATATAAAGTATAAGGTGTCTGTGTGTATATTTATACAGAGTAATATAAAGTGTATATATAGTAATATGTGAATATATAAAGTATAAGGTGTCTGTGTGTATATTTATACAGAGTAATATAAAGTGTATATAATAATAATATGTGGATATATAAAGTATAAGGTGTCTGTGTGTATATTTATACAGTGTAATATAAAGTGTATATAATAATATGTGGATATATAAAGTATAAGGTGTCTGTGTGTATATTTATACAGAGTAATATAAAGTGTATATATAGTAATATGTGAATATGAGCTCAGCATATTATTCCGAATCAGTAAACCTCGCAGTGTCACATCCTCCTCTTTTATCGCTGTTTTTAATACCTAAGTGAAGGTGTTCGGATCTCAGACTATTTTTGAGTTGTTACCTCTGCCATTATTAGCATCGTCATGGCAACGCAATATAAAAACAGGAGATTGTCTGGAGTTTTTCTCCTCCGCTCTGTGAACGTCAATGGATTGAAGCATGACTGCGGAGTCGCAGGTAGGTGTTAATCAGCAGCTGCTGCCAGATCTGGCTCCGGACATCCAGGTCGGAGATCTCGGCGCGCTGCGTGAGCAGAGCGAGTGTTACGATGCCGGCTGCCAGTGTGCAAACACACATTCTGGCTGACCTAGTAAGTGGCTGAGCATCATGGGAGGCATAGTTTGAAAAACATCTGAAGTGAACAAAGCCGCCCTAGGACAGCGATGGAGAACCTCCACATCCCAAATTAATGTGACTCTGGACGCAAATAAATGCTGTGACATTGCATGAACTTATCGAAACGACGCCGCGGCGATCGCGTGCTGCAATCACAGCCAAAGGGACACGATCACATATTTCAGCGTGTGACTATTTTTTGGCCAGGCAGTGTATTATATATATATATATAGACACACATACACAAGATTATGACCTCTGCTTCACATTCCCTTTTAGGTATTATCCCCTTCGTACCACCATATCCCATTTCCAAAATAGCCAATCACAGTCAGTAAATGAACGCGGTCTGTAAAAGGTTAAGATCGAGCAGCGGGATAAATGCTCAAACATTTTGTCAGATCAGCAAATCTGTGTTTTTTTTCTTTCTTGTATTAGATTTTGAAGGGAATGAATATTGATTGATTTTTGCTTTGCTAATCTCACGCGGTTGAAGTAAAAGTTAAGGTGCGATTTGACGCCAAATTGGCCGCTTTCCACTTCAATCAGAACTGCAGTAAAAAAATTATATACACATATATATATATATTCTCCCAGCGAAGCAGAAGATGGCTGCTGCTGAAAAGTGCCATATTACTATCACTTACACAAATGATACTGTATATACACACACACTATGTAGTCAACTGGGTCAGTCTGGCTTCAGGTACAATCTCAGATTTAAAGCATCTTTTTTTCCTCAAAAACAAAGTGTGACTGCGGGGGCAGAAACCTTACACTATCACCATGCTATAATGGGACTCAAAGCTCTCAGAAGAAGTCCCCCGTTCAGGTCGCTCTTTTGGCCCCAGCTTCTGCAGTGGCAGGTGTTCTGATGAAGATCATTAGTTATGGTGCTTTGCTCAGGGGGTCCTAACAAGGATATCATGGAAGCAGATTCCTTATTTGTTTTCCCCCCTATGTTTTTACTTAAAATGGATTAGTCCACTCTCCCCGTCAAACTCGCATAGTTAGTTTGGCCCAGTCCCATTTCCAGGTCAGCAAGCTGCACTTCCTGTCAGTCTAACCATAGAGGCACTGAGCAAACATCTTGTCTACACTGGGTAATTGCATTCTGTTGTACCTTCCTCCCATACCAAAGCACACCAGAGAAGCCCACTCTATCACAAGACACCTTTAATTGCTGTCACTTTCCCAATAAAGTGATGAAAATATAAAGGATTGTGTGTGCTTTCAAAAAGGGATGAGTTAAGCTATCTGACTTCAATCATATCCTGCATGTGACATTCACTTCTTACATGTGACCCCGGGGTTCCAGAATAAAGGACCGAGTCAAAGCTGCTTCATTAAGACAGGATAACGGTCCTGCAAGGAACAGAGGGAGTGTGATTATAGCTGTATCCAAAACCAGAGACAGAACTCTGTGTAAGGGTGAAAGCAGAATCAAGCTTTATTGCAGTGCTCTCTTTATGCACAGTTTTTGGCAGGAAAATAAGCCACACAAAGAGAGAACGCTGCCCATCACCTCCCCACACTTCCCGCCTCAAGTGTGCTTTCTCAACATTGCATCATTCTTTCCCATTGCCCTCTAGCTGACCCCGAAGGTGTAATTGCAACAGAACGATGCAACAGGGAATAAACACACTTAGATAACTATACACAGTATTGAATAACTAAGTAATAACACCCTGATGAACAGTACAACGTGGCATATCGCCTAAGCAGTCGTTTCAGTTAGTACTGGCATATAGAAAACACAGCTCAAAAGCAAGAAGTAAAATGTGATTCTGTGAAACATTCCAATAGGCTGAAGTTGTTATGGCCCCTAGATCACTGGAGGCTTATCCATAAGAGAAAATAGGGCAGCACACAATGGTCAAGAGAAGCGAGAGCGCCGGGGATCATAGTTCCCGCACTATTTTCCCATTTGGCTGACATACTGGGCAGACAATTCATTTAGATCCCTGTTACTCTCTTATTGTAATGCCCAGGAGCCCCAAAATCCATATTTTGGAAAGAAGGCCCCGTGACCTTTCCTATATTATTGTTGTTCAGAGTATAATTATTGCAAAATTAAGGATTCAGAATCATGTAGCACCCCCTAACCCCCCCCCCAAATAAATCTGATACTAACCTCATGCCACGGGGAGACAGGTGGCCTGATCCGCCGCTTCTTGTCGCCGGGAAGCAGGGTGAGACTGGGGACAAAAAGTACCCAGTATGCCTCCACGATCACACCGTGGCGCTCGTGGCCCGGACGAGCAACTTTCTATGGAGTCCTATGGACTCCAGGAGGTTATACTCGTGGCGGCGTAGAAGTGCTACCACAAGTATATTAACGGTTAGTGATGCGTTCTGGGATGAGGTGCTAAGCTAGCGCCTGCCCCGGAATATTGCGGTAACAAGGGGACCCTATGGGGAAACCCGTAGGTGCAGATTTTCCCCGTTAGCGTCCCTATATTAGCAGGAGCTCGAGAATAGTGCCGTGTGTTTTTTAAACTGACCACCGAATTAAATGACCCGTTGCAAGCGCAATTTTAGAGGTAACATTTCAAGTAACCCCTCATTCGAAATGTCCAGGTTGTGCAGTTTCTATAAATATATACTTTATTTGTCACATTTTTACTCCATGGGGAGATAGAGCTATTTAAATGCAGGCATGTCATCTTTCAGAAAATGCAGGAAAATGCCTTTTATATCGAGGTCGTGCAAGGTGATGAACATAAGAGATCATAACTAGATCTAGGGTGACTCAAGCACATTGGATTCTATTTTTCACAAGACACATGGACCTATATAACATGTTAATGTTTTATTTTTATTCAATGTAAAACCAGAACGATATACTGGTAGATAAAAAAATTATATCTGTGTAAAAAAACAGCCTCATAATTAACATTGATGAATAGTTCTAACAAATAACATTAACTATACATATTAACCCCCTAAACCACTAGACCTACTATCACCACTAAAAAACTAATTTCTAAGACCCATAAATACTGGTTCTGAGAACCCTAAAATACGAGGTCTGTCGCCCATAAAATACTGGTTCTCTGAATCCTAAAACACTGATTCTGAGTCCTCTAAACCACCAGTCCTGTCACCACTAAAATACTGGTTTCCAAGACCCCTAAAAACCGGTTCTGAGTCTGAGCCTAAAAACACTATTTCAGGGACCCCTAAATGCCCATTATGGTGCCCTTAACCCCATCATACACAAAAATCGAGTTATCTCGATTTTGCATTGTAATGTATGGAAAAGCACTCATTTGCATAGCAAAAGACAATTTTCACACCTTTTTTAAGCAGGATTAGTGTGTCCCCTGTAGAGAAACAAAATCCTTTGTTTTACGTCTCTCCGAGCATCCTGGAGAGACAATGTAATGTATTGAAAAGCACTCATTTGCATAGCAAAAGACTATTTTCACACCTTTTTTAAGCAGGATTAGTGTGCCCCCTGTGGAGAAACTAAATCCTTTGGTTTATGTCTCTCCGAGCACCCTGGAGAGACATAAAACCATCTGCACATAGAGCCCCAGTCCTCACTGTAACAAAAAGTTTAAATAGATTACAGCAGCCAGGGATTTGTCAGAATACAGGGAGAGCTGTGGGGTCAGTCACTGCTATATAGGGATAAGATTCAGGGGTTTATAATGAGTGAAAATCCCTGTACAGTACAGATACAAGGTGTTGCTGTAATTTACCCTTGCATGTATTATTTTTATATTATATTGGTATTTTTTGGAAGTTGCATTGCTAATAATCTCATTATGATCACCACGAGTCCCCATAAGCAGGAGATTTGGCCATTTTTATTATTTTTATTTATCACAGATACTGTATTTAACATAAAGGGCCTTTCTGCCTGTATGATAATAATGCAGACCCCGATTGAAGTTGTGTAAGATAAAGGACACCATCTAGAGCTCAGAATCTTTCATTTCAACAATATTTCTGTAAAGGATAAATAAATACATGAAAAAATGAGCAAATGAACATTATATAAATTTTTTAACTATATTAAAATAACAATTTCTGCACGAAACTTCTATTTTACCCTATATTGAATTGTTAAATTCAAATGCCATGTTTCAAATAAATGCTATGATAACGCTCTTTTCAACAAAAATCACTTAGTAGTGAAGGGGTTAAAACACTGGTTGTCATCCTTAAAATACTGTTTTCCAAGACCCCTTAAGAACTGGTTCCGAGACCCCTAAAAACACAGGATCTTCTCCAGACTCGTAGAGCAGTGGGCCTGTGTAAGTGCAGTGCTCATTAAGATGCATGCGAGCGTTCATCGAGGGCGGCCGCGACGATGCTGAGGTCACGGCTTTAATAATAAGGGGTTACTTTAAATCCCAAACCTCTCGTCCTCCGGTTCTAAAACACGATGAATCCAATTATTCCTAAATGATCTGTTCATTTGTAGCCGCGTCACCGCGCAGCTCTGCGCCCGGAATATAATTAATCTAATTTATTGAATATAAATCAATTGTGCTTTTCTAGGAAATGTATCGCGAGCTGATTAAAGTGCGCGGCTCCAAATCTTTATCAATGCGCCCATTAAACAAATATTCCAGACTGCGCCAATTAGGCTAATGAAAAGGCACGGCCGCCGCTCTCCTAAACCCATAAACCTACGCTGGGCCTCTGCGTCCATTACTCCAGCACTTTATACGCGCCCCGTTATACGAGCTCGAAACCTTAACATCAGCACAGCACTAGCAACATTACACAAATATACACGCGTCACATCTCCCGACACGTCACATGGCTAGTGAGGGGCAGTCGTGTTTTTGGGAATGACGCAGGAGGCGGGGTCAGAGACGAGTCAATCCCAGACTTTTTAGACGATGTCCATGTTTGTTGGAACCATTTGTGGAGAAAAAAATGCTACTTCAACAAGGACAAAGTATTTTATTTACCTCGTATTGTACTACGAAACTGTAATAAATCACTTAACCCCTTCACTGCCAAGCGCTTTTTGTTGAAAAAAAAAATTTCAAAGCATTTGATACATAGGGTGCGGATTTAGCAAATAAAATATGGGGTAAAATATAATTTTTGCACAGAAACAGTTAAACATCTAAAATAATGTGAATTTGCTAATTTTTTAATACTTCATGTTTTCCTTTACAGAGATATTACTGGGATTTAAGGTTATAAACTCTAGATGGCGTCCCTTATCTGACACAATGCAATACAGGGTCTGCATTATCAGCATACAGGCAGAAATGCGGTAAATGTGCTGCAGACAGATAATAAAATGGTGAAATCTCTTGCTTATGGGATTTGGATTCCCAGTTGCTACACGCACATTTCCCCCTTGTCCTGCCAATTCCAACATCCATGTCCTCTCCACTCCATCCCAGTCCCTACACCCATATCTCCCCATGTCCTTCCAGTTCCTATGTCCATGTCTCACCTTTCCCTCCCAGTTCCCACACCCATGTATTCCCCATGCCACCTCAGTTCCTATGCTCATGTCCTCCCATGTCCTATGCTCACGTTGTCATGTTTCACATGACTTGTGATATGCCTTTAAGAATTGCACATGTCTTATCTACCCCTGGGTTTCTCTCCTCCCTTCCTCATGGCGCAGGGATTTCCTGTTCAGATAGCTCCACCCTTGTTCCCTTCCCAGTAATCCTTTGCAAGCCTTATGGACTCAGATTCATTATGATTTTTTGACCTATCAGATGTATATTGTTGTGGATTTTCTACAGTTTTGGAATAAAACTTCAACAGATCTTCAAGGTGTCATCTGGATTGAGTCACTGTCTGTAATTCATCTAGACTGGGAATTATCGCCATCTCATCACAACAGTAAGTTAAGAGATCACATTCTCAGTGCTTTGGTGGAGAAACAGAACAGTCAAAAAATCATATATATATCAGTCAGAAGATCTTAGAAAGATCAGCCAAAAGATCAAGAAAGATCAGTCAGACATCCTCCATAGGATCCTTGCTAGCTCTGGATACACAGGGAGACGCTGTAGGGACAGTGGAAATAGCAGCTTCACACAGTGCAGCCATTACCACAAGCCTGTATGTGCCTGCAAGTAAGTCCCAGCATAGCATTCAACAAAGGATATTAGTGCTTTGAAAGTTCAATACATCTGTGCCTTACAGTTTATACAGTGCATCTGTACACTACAACCAGTTTATTTCTCTGTACGCATTGCATGTGATTTGACTGTGAAAAGAAAGTAAAAACAAATCTTTTTTCACCCAGTGCCTAGAAATCCTAGCTGAGCTGAGCAAAATTGATACATTTCTCTGCTGCTATAGAACTAGATCATTAACCCTCTCCTTGTCAGCAAAATGTTCCAGCAAATCAACATGCAAACTGACACACTACCAGACTCAGAAATCCTTTCAGATCAGGAATTAAACCCTGAACCAAACAAAAGAGAAAAAAGATTAACAAAACCAACCTGGAAAGTACAAGAAAATCTTGAAGCTCACGCAAAAGAGTTGGTGTCTCAAACGAATGATCTATGGTGTACTAATGTCACATGCATGTCAGCTCTCTCTCAACCATGTCATGATGCATTACAACTAGAGAGCACTATTAAGCAATTAGATGTCGCTTATCAGAATTATCAAAGACTGTGTGTTAAATATATTCATCTCTTAAAGCGGTACAACACTAAAGTGTCACTGGAAGAACTAAAGAGATTCAATGAGCTCAATCTAGAAAGAGACAATTTAGTGCTGCAAACAAAGACAAAGGCAGAAGTAAGAATTGCACAGCTCCATGAATCCAGATCCCACCGCTCTGCATCCTCCAGACACTCCTCAAGGTCTTCCAAATCCCTACAATCAAGGTCTTCCACACTCAGTCAACAACTCATAAAGGCCCGTGCTGATGCTGAAGCTTCTAAAATTCAGGCAGCCTTCGCCAAAAAGAAAGCAGAAATGGGAGCTGAAGCCGCACGCATGGAGGCTGAAGCCGCACGCCAGAAGGCAGAAATGGAGGTTGAAGCCGCACGCCAGAAGGCAGAAATGGAGGCTGAAGCCGCACGCCAGAAGGCAGAAATGGAGGCTGAAGCCACACGCCAGAAGGCAGAAATGGAAGCTGAAGCCGCACGCAAGGAAGCTGAAGCCACACGCCACAAAGTGGAAATGGAACTTTTCGAAAAACAATGTGAACATGCCACGGCCATGGCAAGATTAAAAGTTTTAGAACAGGCTGCTAGTGAAAGTGAAAGAGACAACAGTAGCAGCAGACACTCAGCTGTGTCTTATGCCTCAGATTCTTCACATTCCTCTCCAGAACGTCAGCTCCCTGTCACAGCAACCAAAGCACTCAACCAAGGTCTCTTCTCCGCACCTACTGTACTCCAAGACAATTTGCCTTCATATCTTGCAGTACACCAGACTGCAGCATCTCACCAAGCAGTGGACAATAGCATGCACATAATAAACTATCCACCTTACCTTGACATCAGCCAAGTACCTACTAGCAAGCACACTGCTCCACAGCTACAAACCAACATGCCAATGAACTTTAAACCAGTTCCAGTGTTGAATGCCTCAGCACCAACATATGTTCCCAAGTCACCTGCAGTCATGCACCCAAAGTCTGAAAACACGGACATGTCGCAGTTTGCTAAATACATGCTTCGCAGAGAGCTCACAAAGACAGGCCTCACCAAGTTTGATGACAAGCCTGAAAATTACAGAGGATGGAAATCCACCTTTAAAGCCACAATGAGTGACCTAGACATCACTGCTACAGAAGAATTAGATCTGCTCATCAGATGGCTAGGTCCCCAGTCTACTGAACGCATCAAGAGGCTCAAAGCGGTTCATATTGACAACCCTGCTGCAGGCCTTAATGCTGCTTGGGACAGACTTGAACGTACCTTTGGCAGTCCAGAAGCCATTGAAGATGCCTTATTCAAAAGATTGCACAGTTTCCCAAGGATTTCCGCTAGAGAGAATTTAAAGTTTCAAGAACTCAGCGATGTTTTATTGGAGCTTCAACTCGCTAAAGCTGACATCCGCTTACCTGGTCTCAGTTACCTTGACACCCCTCGTGGCATCAACCCTATTGTTCTCAAGCTACCGTATGGCCTTCAAGAAAATTGGGCAGCGCTTGGATCAAAATACAAGGAAAAACATCAAGTTGCCTTTCCTCCTTTTTCCTACTTCTGTGAGTTCATCAAACGTATTGCAGACACAAAGAAGACCCAAGTTTCTCCTATGGTGAAGGTAACCCTCTCAGTTCACCCCCTCCAAGACCTACAAACACACGTATGACACACAGAGACCATCGAGGACCAGTGTCCGTGAAAAGGACCACTGTTCTACCTGCACCTGCTACAGTTCTTGAAATGACTGAACAAAACAAGAACATCGAGAACCCAAATCGCCAATGTCCCATACATAACAAACCGCATCCACTTAAGAAATGTATTGGCTTCAGAAAGAAAACCCTACAAGAACGTAAAGAACTTTTAAAGAAATTTGGGGTCTGCTACAAATGCTGCGCCTCCACAGAACACTTTGCAAAGGACTGTAAAGCTATCATTAAATGCATAGAGTGTGACAGCGATGACCATGTACAAGCTCTTCATCCATATCCGCACAACTTTACTAAGCCCACAAACAATCCTCCTGAGGCAAAGCAAGGCGGGGAGCGCACAGATCAAGCAGTACCTTCCACCTCAGTGTTCTCTTCATGTACGGAAGTCTGTGGAGAAGGACTCTGTGACAAATCCTGCGCAAAGATATGCTTGGTTCGTGTATACCCAAGAGGTCAACCTGAAAAGGCCATAAGACTGTATACCATTCTGGATGATCAGAGTAACAGATCTCTTGCAACAACACAATTTTTTGAACTTTTGAACATAAAAGAAAATGCTCTACCATATACCCTAACTCCTTGCACCGGCACTACAGAAGTTTTAGGTAGGAGAGCCAGCGGTCTTGTGGTTGCTCCTCTGAACGACAATGTGGAAATACCTTTGCCCACTATCACTGAGTGCAACCAGATTCCAAGCAACAAAGAGGAGATCCCTACTCCGGAAGCTGCCTTGCACCATTCTCACTTGAAGGACATAGCCTACCAAATACCAGCCCTCAACGGAAGTGCTGAGATCCTACTGTTGCTCGGCCGAGACATCTTAAGGGTGCACAAAGTTCGTCAACAAATCAACGGTCCACATGATGCTCCATATGCTCAGTGTCTGGATCTAGGCTGGGTCATCATAGGCAATGTTTGTCGAGACAAAGGCAAAAAACCTTACTCTGTGTCCTCCTTTAAAACACACGTCCTGCCAAATGGTCAGACTTCTTGTTCTGCACGACGACCACACCAATATCATGTGAAGGAAAGACTGCTTCATAAGAGCGCACAACGACACATCATACAGGACGAAGAGAAAGCTCTTAATTTCTGGGATGACAACATCGGCAACACAGTGTTTGAGGTAACATCTAAAGACAACGAGTTGGCAGCTACCATGGAAGACAAAGAATTCCTGAAAACCATGAGTAAAGAGTTCCACCAAGATGATTCCAACAGCTGGGTAGCACCTCTACCATTCCGTACTCCAAGAAAGAGACTACCAAACAACAGAGAACATGCAGAAGCACGATTTACTTCTTTACAATGCAGTTTGAATCGGAAACCTGAGATGAAAAGACACTTTGTGGACTTTATGCAGAAAGTGCTTGAGAGAGATCATGCTGAGCCTGCACCTCCGCTTAAGGAAGGAGAAGAATGCTGGTATCTTCCATACTTTGGTGTCTATCATCCTCGCAAGCCTGATCAGATTAGGGTGGTCTTCGACTCAAGTGCTCGACATGAAGGTGTCTCCCTCAATAACAGTCTTCTCACTGGGCCTAATCTGAACAACAACCTCATAGGAGTTTTACTTCGCTTCAGACAAGAACCAATTGCTATTATGGCTGACATTCAGCAGATGTTCCACTGTTTCATCGTCCGTGAAGACAACAGAAACTTCCTCAGGTTCCGATGGTATCGCAATAATGATGTCAATGATGAAGTCATAGACTACCGGATGAAGGTACATGTTTTCGGTAATAGTCCGTCTCCCACAGTAGCAATTTATGGACTGAGGAAAACTGCTCAAGAAGGAGAGAAAGAATTTGGGTTTGATGCACGACAGTTCATCGAAAAGAACTTCTATGTAGACGACGGACTCAAATCTCTGCCTACAGAAGAAGAAGCTATTGACCTTCTCACTAGAACTCAGAACATGCTTGCCACTGCAAACCTCAGACTTCACAAAATCATTTCGAACAGCGACAAGGCCATGAGAGCCTTTCCCTCTGACTACGCTGTCAGTGTGAAGAAATTCCAACTAGGAACGGACCTTTCCATTACCCAGCGCAGTCTTGGATTGCTTTGGAACGTTAAGCAAGACACGTTCACGTTACAAGTATCAGCCTGTGACAAGCCCTTCACAAAGCAATACATACACAATCAGACAAGACAGTTCCACGTGTATGTAGGCAACAGAATGGAACGTATAAGAAAGTTCTCTGCACCTGAACAATGGCACTATGTGTCCACTAACTTCAACCCTGCTGATCGAGGTACGCGTGCAGTACCTGCTACTGCATTTCTGGACACATTATGGCTATCCCCACCAATACTCTTGAATGAAGACCTCATCTCAAATTCTACAAATTCTACATTTGAACTGGGTGAACCAGAATTGGATAAAGAAATTAGAGCTGTTACCGTTACACTCAACACCTCTGTGAAAGAAAGGGTAAGGCTGAGTCCTCACCGTTTTGAACGCTTTTCCAAGTGGTCTTCTGTTGTACGAGCCATTGCACGTCTTATTCACATTGCTCATCAATTTACAAACAGCTCTGACACGGACAAACAATGTCACAAGCGGCACATCTGTAAAGACCCCCCCACAATTCAGGAGGCCTCTCGACCAGAAAAGATACTGAACTTCTTGAATGACAAGTGTAAATGGGAATTCAACCCACCTCACTCCTTTCACATGGGAGACTCTTGGGAACGCATGATTGGAGTCGCAAGAAAATTCCTGGACTGGTACTGGACCAGAAAACTTTACAACTTATTCATGAAAGAAGATTCTCCACACCTTTACTTCAGGCCTATAAAGGAACTAGTACTCCTTCTGCCCAAAGAAGAAGACAAGCCTCACAAGTCATCAATTTGAGACAAAGAGAGGTAAGAAGGATTGGTGCATGTTGCTGCCTTCCCCTCTGAAGATGGACTCACTGACTGTTCTTGACACAGCCTGGACCATTAAGATCAAGATCTGCAAGAATTGTTAATGTTGCATTCTTTTCTCTTGTTCTTCCCTTCCCTCTTGTTTTTCAGATGTTCCTGGAAAAGAATCTTCACTTATTTGTTTTGAACTTTAGTCAAAGTTATTTAATTATAGAAATCATAGATTTCGACGGGGAGTGTCATGTTTCACATGACTTGTGATATGCCTTTAAGAATTGCACATGTCTTATCTACCCCTGGGTTTCTCTCCTCCCTTCCTCATGGCGCAGGGATTTCCTGTTCAGATAGCTCCACCCTTGTTCCCTTCCCAGTAATCCTTTGCAAGCCTTATGGACTCAGATTCATTATGATTTTTTGACCTATCGGATGTATATTGTTGTGGATTTTCTACAGTTTTGGAATAAAACTTCAACAGATCTTCAAGGTGTCATCTCGATTGAGTCACTGTCTGTAATTCATCTAGACTGGGAATTATCGCCATCTCATCACAACAGTAAGTTAAGAGATCACATTCTCAGTGCTTTGGTGGAGAAACAGAACACACGTCCTCCCCATTCCCTACTCCCTCGTCTTGTCCATGCCCTCCCAGTTCCTATGGCCTTGTCTCCCCATTCCCTACCAGTTCCTACTCCCTCGTCTTGTCCATGCCCTCCCAGTTCCTATGGCCTTGTCTCCCCATTCCCTACCAGTTCCTACTCCCTTGTCTTGTCCATGCCCTCCCAGTTCCTATGGCCATGTCTCCCTATGCCCTCCCAGTTCCTACTCCCTTGTCTTGTCCATGCCCTCCCAGTTCCTATGGCTCATGTCTCCCCATTCCTTCCCAGTTCCTTGTCTTGTCTATGCCCTCCCAGTTCCTATGGCCATGTCTCCCCATGCCCTCCCAGTTCCTACTCCCTTGTCTTGTCCATGCCCTCCCAGTTCCTATGGCTATGTCTCCCCATGCCCTCCCAGTTCCTACTCTCTTGTCTTGTCCATGCCCTCCCAGTTCCTATGGCCATGTCTCCCCATTCCCTCCCATTCCTTCTCAGTTCCTTGTCTTGTCCATGCCCTCCCAGTTCCTATGGCCATGTCTCCCCATTCCCTCCCAGTTCCTACTCCCTTGTCTTGTCAATGCCCTCCCAGTTACTATGGCCATGTCTCCCCATTCCCTCCCATTCCTTCCCAGTTCCTTGTCTTGTCCATGCCCTCCCAGTTCCTATGGCCATGTCTCCCCATTCCCTCCCAGTTCCTACTCCCTTGTCTTGTCCATGCCCTCCCAGTTACTATGGCCATGTCTCCCCATTCCCTCCCAGTTCCTACTCCCTTGTCTTGTCCATGCCCTCCCAGTTCCTATGGCAATGTCTCCCCATTCCCTACCAGTTCCTTGTCTTGTCCATGCCCTCCCAGTTCCTATGGCCATGTCTCCCCATGCCCTCCCAGTTCCTACGTCAAAGTCTCCCTATGCCATCCATGTTCCTACGTTCATTTCTCCCCCTTTATGTCATGCCATACTTCTATATGTATTTACTGGCCCGGGAATCCATAGGAAGTGGCCAGACAAGTGAACCTTTTAAACCACAAGTCTGAAACTTAGACCCTTTTTTATTCTTAGAAAGTTTGTGGCAAAATCTTCAATTTCCATGAAATTATCGACAACTGCAAGTTCCTTGGGAGAATAAAAAAAAATCCCAACGCTATAAATCTGTTACTAGCTTTACTGTGATCCATGGCTCTTCTTTAACCTCTTGGCGTACAGTTCTCCCCATCTTTGTTCTGGTGTCCTAGCCGCAGTCAGTTTGCCGCAAGGTGAACATCTCCCCAGGGGACGCCGTTGACCTCGTGTCGCCCCGGGATGGACTTGAGGATTAGACTTTTATTTTTTCCTTTCTTCCCTGAATCTGGTGAAGGTTTAACACTTTCGAGAATAAAGCGAATCAAGGGCTTGATTTCATAATGAAAGCGTCCGGGGCAGGCTCTGACCGATATGGTGGACGTTGATTAATGATCACCTCTGCAGGATACGGAGAAGATGCATTACCTGGATATGCAATTCACTCATGGTCAGCACGCACGCTTATCAGCAGCTGTCACATTGTCGCCATATGCGCTGCAGAGTACGGATAATTTATTGCCGCCGTAATTGTAATACTGAGCTTTTCTTTTCAAAATATATTCACCACCCGCTACCCCTCCGCACCGTCAACAATCATCACATTGTGAAAGTGGACATGGATTGCCATCAGAAACCATACGTACATACTTTATTTCTTAACCGCCGAGTCAGTTATTAAAGAATAATATTATGGAGTGTCGGGGGTGCATGAAACCAGCAATTTCTCAAAGGTTTTGTGTTTGGAACCAATGGACTTGATAGTTTATTCTCCAGGTTCCTTCAGTATAACCCATTAGGGACCATTTAATAAACGCCAGGCCTCAACAGAGCATGAGATGCACTTGCCCAGTCAACCTTCAGATGTCAAAGAAGAGACACTTGACTTGGTCGCCGTATTGAGATGGTAATAACAATGGTGGGTCAGTACAAGTCGGAAACATTGAGCTGGCACACTGTGGATTAAATACCAAGCTTGGTGTAAACTTATCCAGATCATTGAGGCTGCAGTTCCTCACATGCAGAGGAGGCTGCCTTGGCATTTCAGCTCTGGGCACCCTTTTTTGGGTGATAGAGTGGATCGTATATGGTATAGCCTCCTCTGTAATGCCAAGATTGATATAAAACCTTGTGCGACTTGAGCAGGGACCCACCGCAGGGCAGGGCAATCGTGCTGTTGGCCATTCTCAGGACCCTCTATAATTAGGCAAAGTAGGAAGTCGTCTAAGGCCTCACCGAAACACAGGCCTCAACTGATATAGTTTGTATGGAATTTTAGGCATGTACAAGGTCAAGTGACTGATAATATTCCATGTAAATACAACCCTACATCTACATACACCAGTTTGGTTCCCACTCAAAAGAGTGAATTGAGGACAGCAATTTCCAGTGGCTCATCTGACCTGAGGACAATTTGTGGCATGCCAGTAGGACATGGCACAGAGGTTGAGATCACTGGCCAAGATTGTCACCTCTTGTATCACACCATAGTCCATTGCCAAGCCAGCCATCTAGCTAGAGGTAGTAGGAAATAGTGGGTCTTGTGGCGATCGCTTTGTGACGACTATGGTGGTCATGGTGGCTACTGTGCCCCTTTAAATCACATGTTAAGATGAGCAGTAGCGCTGCTTCCACCACCATAAATAAAACTGTTAGTTACAAAGGTCTAATCTGAACGTCCAAATCCAATGAACCAACGTCGAACAACGGTGAAGGACGTTCAGGAGGCTGCAGGATCGGCTGAGAGGTTTTCAGCCGAATCACCATAATGAGACACATCAGAAGAGCTCACTTGAAAGATGGATTTGAAGCAAGTGTTGATCTTCATTTTCTTTGGATGTTTTAACCCATTATAATGCAAAATAACCCTGAGTGCTCATGGGAAAACAGCTACTGAATCAATTATCGTCCTGGATTCCTCCGCCTGTGTATCACAACTTATCGGGAAACCGTAGTAAAAAAAAGAAATGCATGCCACATGTAGAAATACACATACAACGAGACATCAGGTCACAGCAGCCAATGACTGATGAGCGGATGTTATCCTCTCTGATTGGCGAATCAGTGACTGCATCCATTGACTACAACGTAACTTTATACGTGTGTGTTATACCACACTCTGCCAGGGGGCAATAAAGTCAATATTAAATGCTTTATTGGAAAGAGAAGTGAGTTTAGGTATTAAAGCAATGGTTGTCAAACTCCTGGCCCTCCAGATGTTGATGCCTACAATTCCCAGAATTCTTTCAATCCTATAAATGGCCAGGGAATTGTGGGGATTGTAGTTCAGAGACATCTGGGAGGCCGGAGAGAGACAGCCCTGCATTAAAGTATCCGAAAAGTGTTAAACTGAGAAGGGACCCAGCCAGGGGTGAGTCAAGCAGGAACTCTTGGGAACGCAGTTCCAACACTATTTTTTTCAGGATGAACGGAGTTCCCTTTTCACCCGACCACTGAGACGCTTTTCTTAGGTTCCAATCATATATTTCCCTATTAAGTTACCAGAAATATTTGATATTTATTACAATTATCATAATTATTCCCTACAGAGCTTAGAAGTAGACATTACAATTTGAGTGTGGGGTGATGGACTAAGTGTGACATTAATTATGGAGAGAGTTCCCACACTTATTTTTTTTTATTTTTTAGGACTAGACCCCTATCCCCAGCTGTATGTTTCTGGGAGTGAGTTTCCCAAATGAAAAAAATAGCCAATAAGGTCTGAGCCCGGCAGATCTGTGGAATGGACAAGCTCAGACACCAAAATGGACATTTGCCAAAGAGATCCCGTAATGACTTTAACACAGCGGCGAGTTTCTCGGCGTAGCAGAAAATGCGGACAATAACGTAACGGCTTTCCCTCTGTCACCACTTTCTAAAAATATGCGACAGATATAAAAAGACTCCAAAAGTGCTGAGCAGGAGCCCTGGGGACACGTCAGGAGATGCTCCATCACCGCGAGACGAGAGGATCCATACGCTCCGGTCCTGGCAAAGAGTGCGAAATCAATAAGGAAACGCTTGGAGTTTACACATCTCTGGTCTTAATGTGAGGAGAGAAGCGTGAAATCGCACCTCGTCGCCCTCCAGGCCGGAGCTGGCTGATGACTGGCACATGGCACATGGCTGCGGGTGTTAGATGGTCACTTGGATTCCATGCCCAAACTTACATTAGCGCTAATTAAACAATGTAAACCATGAAAAACCTCCAATGTGATGATGTCATTAAGTGAAGCTGTGTGTGTGCTGTCAGCAGTAGGGATGAGCTGTTCGGGTTCGGACGGTTCGGAGTTCGACCTGAACTTTGGCAGTTCGAAAGTTCGCGAATTTCGAACTTTTTGGGCGTGTTCGGTTCGGTTCGGGTTCGAAAAAAAAAAGAAATTTTGAAAAAAGTATAGAAAATGCTTAAAAAAATACTACAAAATCTAGAAATAAAGAGACTCTTTACTGCAGAATATTATAAACAACGGTTTATTAGATATTGAATTAAAAACTAATGTGTACATTAGACATGTGCACAGCACAAAATTTCGTTTTGAACTAATGGATTAGTCCTAAAATGCAATTTATTTAGTTGCTAAAGAAATTCGTTTTCAGTTCTTTAGTATGAAAACTATTTTCATTCATCCGAAAACCAGTGGATACAATTACTATTGTAGTGGTGGCTCAGAGGGCTGAGATCGCTGCTTGTTACAGTATCTCTCGCTCTCAGCACAATGTGGGCCATATTACATAGCTGGTGCTAATTTAACCAGAGCTGTTGTAAACTTCCCAGAGCTATTGTAGCCTATGGAGGTTTTCAGTTACAACAGCTCTGGTTAAGTTAGCACCAACATTGTAATACTGCCCCGTGTCAGGCAAAGCTGTTACAGTAACTGACTGCTGCTCATCACAGCGCTCAGAGTTTCAGTAAAACTAGTAAATAATATTTTTATATATAAGACGTTAGAACAATATTATTTCCTTGTTTTACTGAAACTCTGAGCACTGTGATGAGCAGCAGTCAGTTACTGTAACAGCTGAGCCTGATACATTATACTGAGAGATAATGTAACAAGCAGCCGATCTCAGCGCTCACAGCCACTGGATTTAAAGGGCTAAAAAAAAAGGCTCCTCTCTGTATAATGTTTAGAACATCCTCCTGCATTAATTAATACCCCTCTCTGTATAATGTATACAACATCCACCTGCATTAATTAATACCCCTCTCTGTATATGTATACAACATCCACCTGCATTATTAATACCCCTCTTTGTATATATATAGAACATCCTCCTGAATTAATGTCCCTCTCTGTATAGAACATCCTCCTGCATTGGCATGTGGAGGTGCAGAACTTCGGATGTTGCGATGTTGCGCTCTTCATTGCTGGTCTCCTTCACTCATCAATATAATATCACAAAAAAGACTGAAACTAAAATGTAGTGCATTTTATTTTAGTTTCTTTCGTTTTTTGTACTGAGCAGTTTCGTTTCTCTTGAGTCATACTAAAACTAAATTATCCCAAAATTCGTACTAAATCGTTTTAGTACTAAAACGAATGCACATGTCTAGTGTACATGGAAAGATTATCAACTCTAAATGACCTCTGTTCACAAACGGGCATAACACCAGGTGTTTTTAGTCTGGTAATCAATTTGATACATTGTACAATATAGTGAGGGGGTGGGGTGGTGTCTGTTTCTGATTGAGATTTTAGAATTAATTTCCCAACTAAAACATCCTAATATGCTGCATTTAACCCTTTCGCTGCTGAGGCTTTTCACACCTCTGTGCTGAGGTCATTTTTACCGCTTTCGCTCATCATGTTTAACCGCGTTTTGTAGCCATATTTTGATATATGACCCAGACATATTATATATCGTTCTTTCCGGCAGACTTGGCAGATTCATAAGATGTCATTATTATATGTATACATTATGTCATGTCTGTATATTATAACAAAAAATGCAATAAAATTTGAATTTTCAATAATTTATTATGTGTAAAGTGTTTTTTTTCACATTTTAACATGCGATCGTTTGTATGGGGTGCGCTTGTTAAAAAAACTTAGAAATGGGGTCTCGTTACATTTTTTTTTTGGGGAAAATTTCGCTTTTTTTAACAAATGCACCGCATACAAAAATCGTTAGTGCAGCATTATTGTTCACATTATAATTGAAATGGGAACAATATTGCTGCATTAACAAAACAAAACAAAAAAAAAATGTTTACATTTTTTTTTAGAATTTTTTTTTATATTTTTTATTTTTTTAAAAAAAACATTTTTCATGCTCATGTTTAGTATCCTTGGAATACTTGCTCTGGCCGATCCAACGATATCAAACATTAACCCCTAGCTGCCACGGATCGGGAGATAGGGGGTTCATTGGAACCCCCTATCTCCACCATTGGTGGCAGCTAGGGGTTAACTCCAGGACTGGCGTCATCGTGCTATGCATGATGACGCCAGTCCTCATGGGGAGTTCCTGGAGGCTTGACCGACATCCAAGATGTCGGCCAGCTCCAGGAGAGGATCACGATCCGGCGCTTTTCAGCACCGATTCGTGATCCGGCACCCCAGGGGTTAATCACAGCCACCGTTTGGAAGGGCAGGCTGTGCCCTTCCAAACGGTGCCTGGATTAACCCTCTGCCCCCCGGCGATCGGGAGGGAGGTCCGAAGGCGCTTCCTCCGCACATGTGGGGGGGCGCCTGAATTAGATGTCATCGCGCTGCCGCGATGACATCTAATTGCTCCGCCGGGGTCCCGGAGTGCTGGGCTGACATCCAAGATGTCAGCCCGCACCGGGGGGCGCAGCAATCCGCCGGAATCCGGCGGATTGCTGCCTCCTGTGCATGGACGCGCTCAGCGCGTCCATAGCACAGGAGAACCACTTGGCTGGACGCGCTGAGCGCGTCCATAGCAGCCAAGTGGTTAACTGGTGTTTGAAAAAAATCTAAAGCAATGTTATTTTTCACCTCGGGATTAAACATTCACAGGGTTATTCAGAGAGCGGTGGAAAGCAGGAGAATAACTGGAGAAGTGAAAATTCTAGGTCAAAATAGCCAAACCAGAAAAATTCTCCCATTTATCTCACTTTCCAAATCGGCTATTTGGTCTAGATTGTTCTCTTCTCTTGCCAGTTCTCCTGGCTTTCACCTCTCTCTCAGGGTTGTTCAGAGAAAGGCAAAAACCAGGAGAATGGCAGGAAAAGAGAACAATCTGGACCAAATAGCCGATTTGGAAAGTGAGATAAGGCTAGTGTCAGACTAACGCTTTTTTCGCAGCGACCGTCAAAAAGTGCGTCCGAACGCATTGCCGTATTTTTGATGGGGTTATTCAGAGAAAAGTGAAACTCAGGAGAATGACTGGAGAATGGAAAATTCTAGGTCAAAATAGCCAAACCAGAAAAATTCTCCCATTTATCTCACTTTCCAAATCGGCTATTTGGTCTAGAATTTTCCATTCTCCAGTCATTCTCCTGCTTTTCACCGCCATAAAATCAGTAAACTTTTTCTGCGTATCCGAAAATGTCTCCTCTTTTCATACAGACTGCCGCCCCAAGCAGTTGTTTATGGATAGATTAAAGGAAAAGCATTTACCGTCATTTGAAATGTCATTTTTTGGTTTTTACATATTTCTATACATCCTAGAAATCCGCCACTTCAGGGGCAGGTTATGGGGACCTCCTAGGCACGATATTTGAAGGAATTTTTCATTTTTATTTTTAACCCTTATTTCATGGAAAACTCACTGTCCCTTTAAAAACGTTTTTTTTTTTACTTTTTGTCCTTGTTTCCTGTCCCCCAGGGCACTACCCGGACCCCCATACACTTTTTATGGCAAATATGTAACATATATGCCCTCTTGGAGGGCACTCTAAAAAAACAAATTTTCAGCCCCATTGACTTGCATGGGGGTTCGGGTTCGGGTTCGGACCCGAACAAATGGTAAGTTCGGGTTCGGGCCCGAACCGAACTCGGGGGTGTTCGGCTCATCCCTAGTCAGCAGTGATGTCATGGTCGATTTCACACAAGCTACCGAAGAAAGAGTTTAAAGGGACACTCTGGGCATTGTGACCACTCGATAACATTTGAGTGTACACAGTGACCTTATTGTCCTCACCCCCCTCCAGAGCTGATCCAGTTCTCTGAGTTTGATTTATCTCCACCCAGAATCTCAGCTTCATGGATGAAGACTTGAGGAAGCATGACCCTTTTTCGGATACTGGGTCCCTCTAATGGCTCTCAAAGTGATCGCGTTGAGACCCACTGGCTTGGCTGAATGTAAACCTGAGCACCCAGCCTTCCTGGGGGTCACATGACTGCTGCGGCTCATTGGCACAGCTGAAGTCTGCAGTATCCCGAAGGTGCTGAAGAAACAGGATTAACCGTTTGTCATCAAGAAATCAGTAAGTAGTTTAAATTGCTAAAATACTTCTTTTACCCGACTGGATTTATTAAAAATTACATTATAAAACACTATAACGCCCCTAAAATAAATATTATTACAATGTCACCCCTGATATCGGGTGTCAGATTGTTCACAAGACAACTTTTGTTTTGTGCCCACATCCTATATAAAGAAGCATAATATGTCCAGGACAAAGTCTGCCATCAAGAGGCTGCCAGCCTATGATGTGTTCAGCTCCCTGGCCAAACCCTGTGCCGCTTGTCTAAATCCCAGAGATGTAAAGGCCGTCTAGGACAGGTCCACCAGGAAATGTCCCGGTGGGCCGGTGCATCCGAGGGCAGTAATAGCACTCTGGCTCATCACTGAAGGAGCGATTAGTATGGTCTGCGCCAGGTAGAGGTGCAGCCTGAATACTCTTCCACCAGGGAACATTTTTTAGCCCCTTCCTGAACCTCCCCATAAAATCATGTAAGCAGAAGAGGGGGCAAAAAGATATATTTTTAATTAGTTGATTGAAATTAGCAGCTGACGGAGAGGGGTTCAGCAGCTGGTCATTAGCAGCTGACCAGGGGTTCAGTCAGGGGCCCAAATAGTTCTAATGGCAGAGGGGTCCGGGACGGCATGATGGAGCCAGCAACCGGGTATACACCTGTTAAAATGCCACATCCGATAATACATACAGGGTGCTCTCTTGTTCCCCGCGCTTCCCTGCACTTCGGGGGATCACAGTTCGTCAGTGCAGGGAAAACTTGCCTCAAACCCGCCGAACACTCACCGAAAACTCGCAAAAAAAACCGCTGCAAAAACCACGGCGAACACGCCGGAAAAAGCTGACGTACCGTCGATCACTGCGCAGAGCACCCGCCGGAAAAAGCAGATAAGCTGGGTAAAAAAATATAAAAAAACGGTACGCTTGAAAGTTTCCAAATTGAAACGCCGTTTGCAAAAAAAAAATACTGAATGAAAATATCTGGAATTTACATATAAGATCCAATGAATGATAATAAAAAGGGCTGTTACAGAAAAGAGAAAAAACGATTTTAAAAAAAATAAAGGAAAAATTTTTTGCCGAAAAATGCCTAAGAGATCCTAAAAAATATCTATAAATAAAGAGACTTTTTGCTGCAGAATAAAATAATAAACAATTTATTAGATATTGAATTAAAACGGGAATATTTTTAACATTGAAGCCTATGGGGTTCGCCTGAATAAACCTGCCGAATGAAAACACCGAACAGCAGGGAAATTCAGCAACTTTTCACTGCTGTTCGGTGTCTGTGAATAGATTATCCATTGCTTCTCTATGGAGGATTTCACTGCCGCCGAACAGGCACTGTACGTGCAGGCAGTTCACCAAAATTTGGCAAACTGCCTTATCTCTGCATAGCTGAATGGCCACGAAATGTCACCGTACGCTGAATTTCAGTGACTGGTTACATCTCAGGGCCAGATCGGCTCTCTCTGAATAACCCCTAAAGGTAATATAGATTTAAAGAAGGGGAAAAAAAACCTTTAAATAAAAATACCTGACACAGCAACAATGGCAAGAGCGGCGCACGCTGCGCGTCTGAAAGGTCGTCGCGGCAGACGCGGAGAGGGCTGCTTATTAGAGGAAATCTAATAAACGGGTTCCGAAAGCAAAATAATAGCTTGCCGCTAATGAGCGCAAATTAAAAGGCTTTTTCTGGATCTCCGAATCCTCCCTGTAAAAGGAGACACGCGCCGTGTATTTATCTAGATGAAAGCCCTGGCTCTCCCGGGACGTGGCGCGCGGGGTGACTTTATTACTTAATAATCGGGAGATATCAGGTAAATTAATGAGCGCAGACACGCGCGATTACGCCTTTGAAGGTTCAGGGCTCCGGACGGGTGGGTGGGTCACCTCTTTTTGGGACGCATTGGGTTAAATCACCCCTTGCCTCGTGGCGCATGCTTAGGTTTCCGATTGTGCTGTTTCTATAATGAAAGCGGGATTTTTTAGGCCATTTCCACAATGGGATCTGCAGAGCGTGAAATTCACACAATGTCGCTCTGTATTGTTATTATTATTTTTTTTTGTCATGGTTCAGGAAATAAAATGTCCAGCGCGGAGATTATATCATAAAAAGATCATTTTGAGGAATCGCAAGATACGATATGTAAAGTTTGCGACTAGTGAGACCATCGAAACAGAGATAGACAGGAAGGGCAGATATACATTGATAGGTGTGCGTTCCTAGGATATCTGTTTGTCCATGTCCATCATTCTACCTCTGTATACGTCTATGTATTCATTTATGTACACTATGTATTTCTGTATCTATTTATCCATATATGTATCTATCTATATCTACAGTCAGGTCCAGAAATATTGGGACATCTACACAAGTCTAACATCTTTGGGTCTAGTTGGAATGAAACA
This sequence comes from Leptobrachium leishanense, assembly GCA_009667805.1. NCBI lineage: Eukaryota > Metazoa > Chordata > Amphibia > Anura > Megophryidae > Leptobrachium > Leptobrachium leishanense. The sequence goes on from CM019064.1 coordinate 15,670,781, forward strand.
AACACAATGTGCTTTAACTGCAGACTGTCAGCTTTAATTTGAGGGTATGTACATCCAACTCAGGTGAACGGTGTAGGACTTACAGCAGTTTGCAGATGTGCCTCCCACTTGTTAAGGGACCAAAAGTAATAGGACAGAATAATAATCATAAATCAAACTTTCCCTTCTTAATACTTGGTTGCAAATCCTTTGCAGTCAATCACAGCCTGAAGTCTGGAACGCATAGACATCACCAGACGCTGGGTTTCATCCCTGGTGATGCTCTGCCAGGCCTCTACTGCAACTGTCTTCAGTTCCTGCTTGTTCTTGGGGCATTTTCCCTTCAGTTCTGTCTTCAGCAAGTGAAATGCATGCTCAATGGGATTCAGGTCAGGTGATTGACTTGGCCATTGCATAACATTCCACTTCTGTCCCTTCAAAAACTCTTTGGTTGCTTTTGCAGTATGCTTTGGGTCATTGTCCATCTGCACTGTGAAGCGCCGTCCAATGAGTTCTGCAGCATTTGGCTGAATGTGAGCAGATAATATTGTCCGAAACTCTTCAGAATTCATCCTGCTGCTTTTGTCAGCAGTCACATCATCAATAAATACAAGAGAACCAGTTCCATTGGCAGCCATACATGCCCACGCCATGACACTGCCACCACCATGCTTCACTGATGAGGTGGTATGCTTAGGATCATGAGCAGTTCCTTTCCTTCTCCATACTCTTCTCTTCCCATCACTCTGGTACAAGTTGATCTTGGTCTCATCTGTCCATAGGATCTTGTTCCAGAACTGTGAAGGCTTTGTTAGGTGTTGTTTGGCAAACTCTAATCTGGCCTTCCTGTTTTTGAGGCTCACCAATGGTTTACATCTTGTGGTGAACCCTCTGTATTCACTCTGGTGAAGTCTTCTCTTGATTGTTGAATTTGACACACATACACCTACCACCCGGACAGTGTTCTTGATCTGGCCAACTGTTGTGAAGGGTGTTTTCTTCACCGGGGAAAGAATTCTTCGGTCATCCACCACAGTTGTTTTCCGTGGGCTCTCGGGTCTTTTGGTGTTGCTGAGCTCACCGGTGCGTTTCTTCTTTTTGAGAATGTCAAAACAGTTGTTTTGGCCACGCCTAATGTTCTTGCTATCTCTCTGATGGGTTTGTTTTGTTTCTTCAGCCTAATGATGGCTTGCTTCACTGATAGAGACAGCTCTTTGGATCTCATCTTGAGAGTTGACAGCAACAGATTCCAAATGCAAATAGCACACTTGAAATTAACTCTGGGCCTTTTATCTGCACATTGTAATCGGGGTAATGGGGGTAATGAGGGAATATCACACACCTGGCCATGGAACAGCTGAGAAGCCAATTGTCCCATTACTTTTGGTCCCTTAACAAGTGGGAGGCACATCTGCAAACTGCTGTAAGTCCTACACCGTTCACCTGAGTTGGATGTACATACCCTCAAATTAAAGCTGACAGTCTGCAGTTAAAGCACATTGTTTTTGTATCATTCCAACTCCATTGTGGTGGTGTATAGAGCCTAAGATGTTACAATTGTGTCCATGTCCCAATATTTCTGGACCTGACTGTATGTAACCGGACACTGAAATTCAGCGTACGGTGACATTTCGGGGCCATTCGGCTATTCAGAGAGCAGGCAGTTCGCCAAATTCTGGTGAATTGCCTGCATGTATGGTGCCTGTTCGACGGCAGTGAAATCCCCCATAGAGAAGCATTGGTTAATCTATTCATAGACACCGAACAGCAGAGAAATGTCAGTGAAATGCCCTGCTGTTCGGCGTTTTCATTCGACAGGTTTATTCAGGAGAATCCCATAGGCTTCAATGTTAAAAATATTCCCGTTTTAATACAATCTCTAATAAACCGTTTATTATTTTATTCTGCAGCAAAAAGTCTCTTTATTCATTGATTTTTTTAGGATCTTTTAGGCATTTTTCATGATTTTTTCGTCAATTCTTTTTCCCTTTTTTTTTAAAGCGTTTTTGTTCTTTTTTCTGTAACAGACCTCTTGATTATCATTCATCGGATCTTTATATGTTAAATCCAGGCATTTTCGTTGAGTAGTTTTTATGCAAACGGCGTTTCAATTTTCACACTTTCAAATCTTTTTTTTTTTTTCACCCTGCTTGTCGGCTTTTTCCCGCGGCTGCTCTGCGCTGTGTTCGACGGCTCTTTGGCTTTTTTGTGACATGTTCGGCGTGTATTTTGCAGCGGTTACGGTGGGTTTTCGGCAGGTTTTCGGCAGGTGTTCGGCGGTTAATCGGTGGTTGTTCGGCAGGTTTTCGGTGGGTTTTCCCTGCACATTGGGGACCCTGCGGTGAATGCTGAATTCACCGCAGTGTGGGGAACTTTGATTCCCCGAAGTGCAGGGAAGTGCGGTGAACGAGAGAGCACTTAACCCCTCATGTAAAACCTGCTATACTGGCTGAGTGTGGGGCAGTTGTATCACGCCGCAGTTTCTATGTAGACCTTGTTTTGCCACATAGAGGTCTTGCAGCTAGAAGACTCCCCCGTTTCCCCAAACAAACCCTGCCCTCTGTATTGTGAAAGCCTCTGGAATCAAGAAGTTATAATGTAACAGAGACTGGAAAGCCCAAAATCAATGTACCACGCGTACGGCTGGAGGTGATGAGACTCATATTGCAGGGAGAGGTTCAGCTTGATCCACCTTGCTGCTCCCTAGTCCACCCATATTAACTCCTATCACACCCAGCCGGCTGTTATCGAGGCCCTGAAACGCTGCAGTGGCAAAGCTTAAGCCTCCCTGGACACAAAGTGAACTACGGAGAATGAGGGTGATTCCATGCAGAGCCCCCAGGCACCCGGCCGTCAAGACACGAGCGAGCGGCAGACACGTCCTGAATGGAGCAGTGTTTGTCTACAGGAACAAAGGCCGTAACTTCATTCCCTGAATTATCATCACGAGGCCGCTCATGCGGGAATCACACAGCGCACACGGGATTCTCACGGAACACACTGCGCTACATTCATGGGACACGATCAGCGTGGAGACGGGCACCTCGCTCCTCTGAAACGAGAAAAGGCAAACCCCCTCTAGATTGTAAGCTCCTGTGAGCAGGGCCCTCTACATCTCTTCTTTCTGCTCCTATGTTTGCCTTTATTTTGTCTCCTTCCCATTGGTTATTGTACAGCGCTGCGGAAACTGTTGGTGCCATATAAATGATGGTAATATTAATATTCCCCATGAACAAAATCTCTGCAGTAATCTTGTAGTGTTCATTACTTCAATATATATATATATATGATCGCTGATATATACACAGGAGATATCTGGATGCCCGTGATATGCTGCTCATAAAGTGGCCAGTCCACATGCAGCCCATTAAACGCTTCTCATTGCCTGACTGCATGCTGACATCATTTTGGGATGGGAAGGTCACACCTGACGTTTGAAGAGCTGTCAAAGTGACCTGAGAATTTGTCATCATCACAACGTAAATAAGCTTAAAGGGGCACTACCACGTACATAAGCTGTAACTAGATTACTTGTGCATTACACTATAAAACACATTATAAGACACATTATAAACACCTGCTGCTGTTTTTTGCTTTGTTTGAAGTTATTGCATGTAAAAATGAAAAACAAAATTAGTTTTTTTTTTATCTCCCTACCATTTTGTTGATCTATCCCATGAAACAAGGTTTTTCTTTACTTCTGTTGATTGTCTAATCTACAGTATTTAACAGTTTAATGGGGGTGGAGGAGGGAATGTTTAGATAAGGCGACAGGGGGGCTTTTATTCTTCAGGCTACCTGAGATAAGAGCTGACAGCTGAATGAGATAAAACAGGGAGCTTAAAAGACTTCTACTCTACCACCCCCCTGGTGATGTCCTTTGAATACATCCCACACAATACAATGATGTGAGTCGGTGACTGACCCATTCACTCCGTTATATGACCAAAGCCACACAGTGAGGAGCAAGTGATGGAAAGATACAACACAAAATATCACACAATGGATGCGCCCAGTGATACATATAGAGGAAAATATCACACAATGGATGCGCCCAGTGACACATATAGAGGAAAATATCACACAATGGATGCGCCCAGTGACACATAGAGGAAAATATCACACAATGGATGCACCCAGTGACACATATAGAGGAAAATATCACACAATGGATGCGCCCAGTGACACATATAGAGGAAAATATCACACAATGGATGCTTCCAGTGACACATATAGAGGAAAATATCACACAATGGATGTGCCCAGTGACACATAGAGGAAAATATCACACAATGGATGCTTCCAGTGACACACATAGAGGAAAATATCACACAATGGATGCACTCAGTGACACACATAGAGGAAAATATCACACAATGGATGCACTCAGTGACACATATAGAGGAACATATCACACAATGGATGCACCCAGTGACACATATAGAGGAAAATATCACACAATGGATGCACCCAGTGAACCATATAGAGGAAAATATCACACAATGGATGCGCCCAGTGACATATATAGAGGAAAATATCACACAATGTATGCACCCAGTGAACCATATAGAGGAAAATATCACACAATGGATGCACCCAGTGACACATATAGAGGAAAATATCACACAATGGATGCGTCCAGTGACACATAGAGGAAAATATCACACAATGGATGCGCCCAGTGACACATATAGAGGAAAATATCACACAATGGATGCACCCAGTGACACATATAGAGGAAAATAACACACAATGGATGCACCCAGTGACACATATAGAGGAAAATATCACACAATGGATGCACCCAGTGACACATAGAGGAAAATATCACACAATGGATGCACCCAGTGACACATATAGAGGAAAATAACACACAATGGATGCACCCAGTGACACATATAGAGGAAAATATCACACAATGGATGCGCCCAGTGACACATAGAGGAAAATATCACACAATGGATGCACCCAGTGACACATATAGAGGAAAATATTTTCTTAACTAAACATACAAGAGAAAAACAAACACATGTAAGATATCAGCAGCATCAAATAAACACAATAAGGACACTTCACTTCTTTTGGTGCTACTGGCCCTTTAATTTATCCCTGGCTTTACAAATTCATATCAAACATAGGAAAAACGCCAGTAAAAAAAGGCAGAAGCCAGATACGTGTTTTTAAGAGCCAGGTGAAATTGTCTGCAGAGATTTTTGTGGGAAAGCACCAGGAATTAAAGAGCCGGTAGTGAAGTTCCAGGATACTTGGTCCAGGCAATTTGCCCAGCTCCATTCTTTATGGTACATTTTATATTGGGGCACCTTGTTTATACAGCAGGCTCCTAACTATGCCAGCCTGGCTCCTAAAGCTAATGTCCAGGCCCGTCCATGGAGCTGGGTGGAGCAGCGGCTCTAGGCGGCCCTTGTCAGGGGCGGCATTTTACAAGGTGTTTTTATTTGTAATGCACAAGTAATCTATTTACAGCTTATGTAAGTGGTAGCGTCCCTTTATAACCTATGATGAGGAGCATTCAGGGTCTGCCTGAAGCCAGCCATCATCACGTGTACGACTTCCATGGTGACCCCTTAAGCTTTTGAGAAGGTGAAATGGTAAGCATTGAGGTCCCCCAATGGGACAGTCCGTTAAGAAGACAAAGTAATGAAGAATATTTGGTATGTTACCCTTTATCGAGCTGCACCAGGTCTCAGGTAACCCTTATACTCCTATTTCCCTATTTCTCCCAAAAACAAACATAAGGGGTTTCAAAAAGCTGGTCTCCAATCCCCAAAAAATGCCATAATCTGGTCCCGAGCACAATTCTAGGGATCTGATCGAAACATCCCTAGGAAATAGGGATACACCGGCCCAGCTCGGCCGGGCCTCCAGGTCCAGGTTCAGATGACGGATTTTCAGTTTCGGTATCGGTTTTCGGCCGAACTGATCCCAAATGTTCGGTTTCAGTATCGGACGGAAATTTTAATTTCGGTGCACCACTACTAAGAAGTGGTGGTCTCCATGGACTTCCCCTACAAACTGTGGTGGAAAAAACAGCAGGAAACAATGCTGAAGTGGCAGAAACTACTGTGAAAGCTTCACTAAAGGATAACGGCAGAAATTATGGGGAAAAACGGGGGAAACCCAACAGAAACCTACGGTTAGGACCAAACTGAAGTACTTCTGCAGAAAATACGGTGGAAAGAACGGCGAAAAGTACCCCAGCTACAGTGGCAGCTCCTAGACATCGAATTCAGCATATTTTAGTTCTACATGATCCACGATAATTCACTGAAGTTAAACAACTTTTCTTTCAATAAAAAAAAGATGTTGTTTAGTGAATACGGTCTATAATTTTCCTCCTGGATTTGTTTCACTACTCGTAGTTATCTGATGCCAAGACACCAAACGGCCTTGGTGATGAAACCAATCAATGAACTGGATCTCATCGCTCATTGTACGAACGCGTTTCTCTTCCAGCCCTGAAAACAATGCAGATTAATAATTTTAGTTGAAAGGCCATTAATCAGAGTTTTTGTTTTCCCCTCTTTAGTTTCGACGAAAAAAATTGAAAAAAAAAAACAGATCGTCAAAATAGCCCATAAACATAAAAAACTTTAAGGGGTACACCTGAAAAAACCATAGGACAATGTAGGCTAAGATATATATATATATATAAAGAGCTCTGTAAGGGTGCGAGGTGTTTTCTGAATATATGGGGTATGACCTAAAAGTAACAAAATGCAAGATGCCATTGAAGAATAGAAGTTTTATAATGCTGCATCCCCCCCCCCCACTTCAGTCCAGATCTTGTATTTTTGTTAGACTTGTGCACCGATTTTTTTTTTCGGTTCGGTTCGTTCGGATTTTGTAAATTTTCGTTTCGGCCGATTTCCGTTTCGGTTCGGTTCGATTCAGTTCGTTTTTCGTATCGACTTTTTTTTCGTGATTTCGGAAATTTTCGTGTTTTTCGGAACATCTGTTCTCCTCGTTTCAAAGTGTCTATTCGTTTTCACGTAAACTAACAGGGTTATCCAAAGAGATCCGAATTGCTTGAGAAAGGTAACGAATGCTGAAAATCAGCATTCGTTACCTTTCCTGGCCATTCGGCTATCCAGAGAGCAGGCAATTCGCCAAATCCTGGCGAATTGCCTGCACATACGGTGCCTGTTCGGTTCCTGTTCGAGGGCAGTGAAATCCCCATGAAAAAGCACTGCTTCGGCTATTCAGAGAACACAAACCAGCAGTGAAAGGTTCCCCTAATGCCCTGCCATTCGGTGGTTTCATTCGGCAATTTTATTCAGGAGAATCCCATAGGCTTCAATGTTAAAAATATTCCCATTTTAATTCAATATCTAATAAACCGTTCATTATAAAATTCTGCAGCAAAAAGTCTCTTTATTTATAGATTTTTTAGGATACTTTAACCACTTGAATGCTAAGGACGCGCTCAGCGCGTCCTCAGCATTCCCCCTGGTATGCGGAGGACGCGCTGAGCGCGTCCTCGCATTGGGGTCAGCGTCGGTCTCCCGGGTTCCGGCCGATCGCTGGCCCCTCCGGTGCGGGCTGACATCCTGGATGTCAGCCCGGCATCCGGAGCAGTGGCCGCCAGCATTATGTGTCATCGCGCCCCCGCGATGACACATAATTCAGGCGCCCCCCCCGCATGTGCGGAGGAGGCGCCTGAAAGGGAGGGGGGGGAGGTCCTTCGGACCTCTCTCCCTCCCGATCGGCGGCTCACAGGGGCTTAACCCAGGCATCATTTGGAAGGGCACAGCCTGCCCTTCCAAATGATGCCTGGCATTAACCCCTGGGGAGCTGGATCGCAAATCGGCGCTGAAAAGCGCCGATTTGCGATCCTTCCCGGGAGCTGGCCGACATCTTGGATGTCGGCCAAGCTTCCGGGAACTCCCCCAGAGGACTGGCGTCATCGTGCGCAGCACGATGACGCCAGTCCTAGCATTAACCCCTAACTGCCACGAAGTGTGGAGATAGGGAGTTCCAATGAACTCCCTATCTCCCGATCCGTGGCAGTTAGGGGTTAAATTTTGATATCGTTGGATCGGCCAGAGCATGGCCGTTCCAACGATACCAAACATGAAAGTAAAAAAATTGTAAAAAAAAAAAAAAAAGAAAAATAAAAATAAAAAAAAAATAATAAAAAATAAATAAACACTTTTTTTTTTTTTTTTGTTTTGTTAATGCAGCAATATTGTTCCATTTCAATTATAATGTGAACAATGATGCTGCATTAACGATTTTTGTATGCGGTGCGTTTGTTAAAAATGGTGTCATTTTCCCCAAAAAAAAATGTAACGAGACCCCATCTCTAATTTTTTTAACAAGCGCACCCCATACAAAATATAACCGCAATTGCTCGCATGTTAAAATGTGGAAAAAAACACTTTACACGCTGTAAATTATTGAAAATACATATTTTATTGCATTTTTTGTTATAATATACAAACATGACATAACGTATACATATAATAATGACATATTATGAATCTACCGAGTCTGACGGAAAGAACGATATATAATATGTCGATGTCATATACTAAAATAAGCCTTCAAAACACGTTTAAACATGATGCGCAAAACAGGTAAAAAATGACCTCAGCACAGGGGCGGGAAAAGCCTCAGCAGCGAAAGGGTTAAGCATTTTTCAGATTTTTTTTTTTTTTTCAGTTTACTTATTTTTTTTGTAACAGCCCTCTTTATTATCATTCCCTGGACCTCCTGTGAAAATTTCAGACATTTTCGCTCAGTAGTTTCTTTGCAAACAGCGTTTCTTTTTCCCAGATTCATACAAATGGTTTTTCTAATTTATTCACTGCCTCCTCTACGTCACAGCTGCTTCGGCTCTGTGTGATTCGGCTCCTGTTCGGCTCCTGTTCGGCTTTTTCGAAGGTTAATCCAGATGTTTATGCTTGTTTTCAGCATGCATTCGGTTAGTTTTCGTCAGGTTTTCGGCAGCTTTTCCCTGCAATTCGGGGACCCTGTGCTCTTTGCTGAATACACCGCAGGGTCACCGAAATGCAATCGGCAAAAGGAACCGAATTGAAGAGAACGAAAAGTCACCGAACGTGCGGTGACTTTTCGAATCTCTTTGGATAACCCTGTAATGGTTTTTCGGATCCGATATTTCTGTCTATACGATAATTCTGCCGATACGATAATTCTGCCATTGAGATTGCTCATGTTTTGCAAGAAGGATACATTGAGATTTCTCTGGTTTCCCGGGAAGGATACATTGAGATTTCCCATGTTTTACAGGAAGGATACATTGAGATTTCTCATGTTTTACAGGAAGGATACATTGCGATTTCTCATGTTTTACAAGAAGGATACATTGAGATTTCTCATGTTTTACAAGAAGGATACATTGAGATTTCTCATGTTTTACAAGAAGGATACATTGAGATTTCCCATGTTTTACAAGAAGGATACATTGAGATTTCTCATGTTTTACAAGAAGGATACATTGCGATTTCTCATGTTTTACAAGAAGGATACATTGAGATTTCTCATGTTTTACAAGAAGGATACATTGAGATTTCCCATGTTTTACAAGAAGGATACATTGAGATTTCTCATGTTTTACAAGAAGGATACATTGAGATTTCTCATGTTTTACAAGAAGGATACATTGAGATTTCTTTGGTTTTACAAGAAGGATACATTGAGATTTCTCTGGTTTCCCGGGAAGGATACATTGAGATTTCTCATGTTTTACAGGAAGGATACATTGCGATTTCTCATGTTTTACAAGAAGGATACATTGAGATTTCTCATGTTTTACAAGAAGGATACATTGAGATTTCTTATGTTTTACAAGAAGGATACATTGAGATTTCTTTGGTTTTACAAGAAGGATACATTGAGATTTCTCTGGTTTCCCGGGAAGGATACATTGAGATTTCTCATGTTTTACAAGAAGGATACATTGAGATTTCTCTGGTTTTACAGGAAGGATACATTGAGATGGGAATGATACAAAATTACAGAATCAGTGATATAACCGAAAAATACGTTGTCCGAAATTACTGAAATGGAACTGAAATCACGAATGGAACGAAAATGAATTTCGATTTTACACATTTCTAGTCCATTCGAAAACTCCGAAAAGATTTCGTTTCGGCTCGGAATTTTTTTTCGGATCTGCCGTTTTCGGATCTGAAAATTTTCGGAAAATCGGCCGAATCCGAATGCATGAATCGGGAAATTTCGTGAAAATTCCGAAATTCCGAAACGCACATCCCTAATTTTTGTTGTTACTAAAATCTAATTTAAATTCAGATTATAAATATAACCCTTATTCCACTGAGATGTCATAGTTCTGCTCCAAGTTCCCTCCCAGGCCACACTATGAGATCCTCTTGCAGCTGGGGTGTAAATTCTTTTAACATTAAGGATATGAGCTCCTCTTGTAGTCAGGATATGAGCTCCTCTTATAGACAGGGTATGAGCGCCTCTTATACTCTTATAGTCAAGGTATGAGCTCCTCTTATACTCTTATAGTCAGGGTATGAGCTCCTCTTATACTCTTATAGTCAGGGTATGAGCGCCTCTTATACTCTTATAGTCAAGGTATGAGCTCCTCTTATACTCTTATAGTCAGGGTATGAGCTCCTCTTATACTCTTATAGTCAGGGTATGAGCTCCTCTTATACTCTTATAGACAGGGTATGAGCTCCTTTTATACTCAGGGTATGAGCTCCTCTTACAGTCGGGGTATAAGATACAGTTACAGAAAAGGTATTTTGGATCAACAGCAGTAGGTGATGTGTGAAAGGCTGAACTCGATGGAAGCACATCTTTTTTCAGTCTATGTAACTATGTAGGAGCTCCTCTTAGTCGGGTATGCGCTTCTTTCACAGTCGGGTATGCGCTTCTATCATAGTCGGGTTATGAGCTTCTATCACAGTCGGGATATGAGTTTCTATCACAGTCGGGTTATGAGCTTCTATCACAGTCGGGTATGCGCTTCTATCATAGTTGGGTTATAAGCTTCTATCACAGTCGGGTATGTGCTTCTATCACAGTCGGGTATGCGCTGCTATCACAGTCGGGTATGAGCTTCTATCACAGTCGGGTTATGAGCTTCTATCACAGTCGGGTTATGAGCTTCTATCACAGTCGGGGTATGCGCTCCTATCACAGTCGGGTTATGAGCTCCTATCACAGTCGGGTTATGAGCTCCTATCACAGTCGGGTTATGAGCTCCTATCACAGTTGGGTTATGAGCTTCTATCACAGTCGGGTATGCGCTTCTATCACAGTCGGGTTATGAGCTCCTATCACAGTTGGGTTATGAGCTTCTATCACAGTCGGGTATGCGCTTCTATCACAGTAGGGTTATGAGCTTCTATCATAGTCAGGTTATGAGCTCCTATCACAGTCGGGTTATGAGCTCCTATCACAGTCGGGTTATGAGCTCCTATCACAGTTGGGTTATGAGCTTCTATCACAGTCGGGTATGCGCTTCTATCACAGTAGGGTTATGAGCTTCTATCACAGTCGGGTTATGAGCTCCTATCACAGTTGGGTTATGAGCTCCTATCACAGTCGGGTATGCGCTTCTATCACAGTTGGGTATGCGCTTCTATCAGTCGGGAATGAGCTTCTATCACAGTTGGGTATGCGCTTCTTTCACAGTCGGGTATGCGCTTCTATCACAGTCGGGTTATGCGCTTCTATCACAGTCGGGTTATGAGCTCCTATCACAGTCGGGTTATGAGCTCCTATCACAGTCGGGTATGAGCTCCTATCACAGTCGGGTTATGATCTTCTATCACAGTCGGGATATGAGCTTCTATCACAGTCGGGTATGCGCTTCTATCATAGTCAGGTTATGAGCTTCTATCACAGTCGGGTATGCGCTGCTATCACAGTCGGGTATGAGCTTCTATCACAGTCGGGTTATGAGCTTCTATCACAGTCGAGGTATGAGCTTCTATCACAGTCGGCTATGCGCTTCTATCATAGTCAGGTTATGAGCTTCTATCACAGTCGGGTATGCGCTGCTATCACAGTCGGGTATGAGCTTCTATCACAGTCGGGTATGAGCTTCTATCACAGTTGGGTTATGAGCTTCTATCACAGTCGGGTTATGAGCTTCTATCACAGTCGGGGTATGAGCTTCTATCACAGTCAGGTTATGAGTTCCTATCACAGTTGGGTTATGAGCTTCTATCACAGTCGGGTTCTGAGCTTCTATCACAGTCGGGTTATGAGCTTCTATCACAGTTGGGTTATGAGCTTCTATCACAGTCGGGTTATGAGCTCCTATCACAGTTGGGTTATGAGCTTCTATCACAGTCGGGGTATGAGCTTCTATCACAGTCAGGTTATGAGTTCCTATCACAGTTGGGTTATGAGCTTCTATCACAGTCGGGGTATGAGCTTCTATCACAGTCAGGTTATGAGTTCCTATCACAGTTGGGTATGAGCTTCTATCACAGTCAGGTATGCGCTTCTATCACAGTCGGGTTCTGAGCTTCTATCATAGTCGGGTTCTGAGCTTCTATCACAGTCGGGTTATGAGCTCCTATCACAGTCGGGTATGCGCTTCTATCACAGTCGGGTATGCGTTTCTATCACAGTCGGGTATGCGCTGCTATCACAGTCGGGTATGCACTTCTATCACAGTCGGGTATGCGCTTCTATCACAGTCGGGTATGCGCTTCTATCACAGTCGGGTATGCACTTCTATCACAGTCGAGTATGCGCTGCTATCACAGTCAGGTATGAGCTCCTATCACAGTCGGATATGAGCTTTTTATTATTATTATTATTCTTTATTTATAAAGCGCCAGCATATTCCGCAGCGCTGTACAATAAGCACAGTATAGACAGGGTTACAATACATTGAACAACATTTGACAAACAGTACAGGAGGAGATGAGGGCCCTATTCCCGTAGGAACTCACAATCTATCACAGTCGGATATGAGCTTCTATCACAGTCGGGTATGAGCTCCTATCACAGTCGGATATGAGCTTCTATCACAGTCGGGTTATGAACTTCTATCACAGTCGGGTTTGCGCTTCTATCACAGTCGGGTATAAGCTCCTATCACAGTCAGGTATAAGCTCATCTTACAGTTCATTACATGCTCCTCGTATCATCACACTACACGGTTTTCTGATTTCATACAAATAAAGTTGGAGGCACGGCGCCGGCCCCTGGAAACTCTTCCATTTCTCACTTAATTATTTTAAACTTCCATAATGCTGATTATTTGCCGAACGCAGGATATTGTCAGCAGTTTTTGATTAATTCCCATCCTCCAGCGTTCCTTTGAGGAATCCGGAATCTGGGACACTATCCTGTCCAGGGGCAAAAAATAGTTCCCCCGGGGAGCAGAGATTGAACTTTTTAACCCCTTTATCATTTCACTTTGATCAATTCCCCGCAATACCCAGGAGCAAATAAATCATGCGATGCCCTCTACGTGTGGTAATAGGTAATGACAAGAGGAACTGCATAGCTATGGAAGTAGAATATACTGTATATACACACATATATACACACGTACACACACATAGATACAGACACACAGATACAAACACACATACACAGATACTCACACACAGATACATAAATACACACACACAGATACATACACAGACATATACACACACACACACATATACAGTTGCAAGAAAAAGTATGTGAACCCTTTGGGATTACGTGGAGTTTTGCATGAATTAGTCATAAAATGTGCTCTGATCTTCATCTAAGTCACAACAATTTGAAAAACACAGTCTGCTTAAAATAATACAACACAAACATTATATGTTTTCATGTTTTTATTGAACAGAACATGTAAACATTCACAGTGCAGGGTGGAAAAAGTATGTGAACCTTTGGACTTAATAACTGGTTGACCCTCCTTTGGCAGCAATAACCTCAACCAAACGTTTCCTGTAGTTGCAGATCAGACCTGCACAACGATCTGGAGTAATTTTGGGCCACTCCTCTTCACAAAACTGTTTCAGTGCAGCAATATTCTTGGGATGTCTGGTGTGAATCTCTCTCTTAAGGTCATGCCACAGCATTTCAATCGGGTTGAGGTCAGGACTCTGACTGGGCCACTCCAGAAGGCGTATTTTGTTTTGTTGAAGCCATTCTTTTGTTGAATTACTTGTATGCTTTGGGTCATTGTCCTGTTGCATCACCCATCCTCTGCGGAGCTTCAGTTGGTGGACAGATGGTCTTGCGTTTTCCTGCAAAATGTCTTGATAAACTCTGGAATTCATTTTTCCATCAATGACAACAATCCGTCCAGGCCCTGAGGCAGCAAAGCAGCTCCAAACCATGATGCTCCCTCCGCCATGTTTTACAGTGGGGATGAGGTTTTGATGTTGGTGTGCTGTGCCTTTTTTTCTCCACACATAGTGTTGTGTGTTTTTTACAAACAACTCAATTTTGGTTTCATATGTCCACAGAATATTTTGCCAGTAGTGCTGTGGAACATCCAGGTGCTCTTTTGCAAACTTCAAACGTGCTGCAATATTCTTTTTGGACAGCAATGGCTTCCTCCGTGGTGTCCTCCCATGTACTCCATTCTTGTTTAATGTTTTCCTTATTGTAGATGTGTCAACAAAAATGTTAGCATGTGCCAGATACATACACACACAGATACATACACCGAGATACATACACACACAGAGATACATACACACACAGAGATACATACACACACAGATACATACACACACAGATACA
>CM019064.1:15690486-15730976 GCA_009667805.1 Leptobrachium leishanense
ATACACACACACACAGATACACACACACACAGATACACACACACACAGATATACACACACACACAGATATACACACACACACAGATACACACACACAGATACACACACACGCAGATACATACACACGCAGATACATACACACGCAGATACATACACACACAGATACATACACACACAGATACATACACACACACAGATACACACACACACAGATACACACACACACAGATACACACACACACAGATACACACACACAGATACACACACACAGATATACACACACAGATATACACACACAGATACATACACACACACACATACACACACACACAGATACACACACACACAGATACACACACACAGATATACACACACACAGATATACACACACACAGATATACACACACACAGATATACACACACACAGATACACACACACACAGATACACACACACAGATACACACACAAGATATACACACACAGATACATACACACACACACATACACACACACAGATACACACAACACAGATACACACACACACAGATACACACACACAGATATACACACACACAAGATATACACACACACAGATATACACACACACAGTATATACACACACACAGATACACACACACACAGATACACACACACACAGATAACACACACACACAGATACACACACACACACACAAAGATACATACACACAGATACATACACACACAGATACACACACACACAGATACATACACACACAGACACACACACACACAGACACACACACACACAGATATACACACACACAGATACATACACACACAGATACATACACACACAGATACACACACACACAGATACATACACACACAGACACACACACACACAGACACACACACACACAGATATACACACACACAGATACATACACCACAATACATACACACACAGATATACACACACCACAGATACATACACACAGATACATACACACGCAGATACATACACACGCAGATACATACACACGCAGATACATACACACGCAGATACATACACACAGATACACACACACACAGATACACACACACAGATACATACACACACAGATATACACACACACAGATACACACACAGATACACACACACACAGATACATACACACACAGATACACACACACACACACAGATACACACACAGATACACACACAGATACACACACAGATACATACACACACACACAGATACACACACACACAGATACACACACAGATACACACAGATACACACACACACAGATATACACACACACAGATATACACACACACAGATACATACACACACAGATACACACACACAGATACATACACACACAGATACACACACACAGATACACACACACACAGATACACACACACACAGATACATACACACACAGATACACACACAGATATACACACACACAGATACACACACACAGATACATACACACACAGATACACACACAGATATACACACACACAGATACATACACACACAGATACACACACACAGATACATACACACACAGATACACACACACAGATACATACACACACAGATACACACACACAGATACACACACACAGATACACACACACAGATACACACACACAGATATACACACACACAGATATACACACACACACAGATACACACACACACAGATACACACACAGATACACACACAGATACACACACACACAGATACATACACACACAGATACACACACACACAGATACACACACACACAGATACACACACACACAGATACACACACACACACAGATATACACACACACAGATACATACACACACAGATACATACACACACACACACAGATACATACACACACAGATACACACACAGATATACACACACACAGATACATACACACACAGACACACACAGACACACACAGATACACACACACAGATACACACACACACAGATACATACACACAGATACATACACATAGATACATACGCACAGATACATACACAGATACATACACACAGATACATACACACAGATACATACACACACAGACACACACAGACACACACACACACAGATACACACACACACAGATACACACACACACAGATACATACACACAGATACATACACACAGATACACACACACACAGATATACACACACACAGATACATACACACACAGACACACACACACAGATACACACACACACAGATACACACACACACAGATACACACACACAGATACACACACACAGATACACACACACAGATACATACACACAGATACATACACACACAGATACATACACATAGATACATACGCACAGATACATACACACAGATACATACACACAGATACATACACACAGATACATACACACAGATACATACACACACAGATACATACACACACAGATACATACACACACACAGCTTTTCCTTGAATTACACATTTCGAGTTCACGAGGCATTTCTTTCAATTTCTTGTCATCGCGGCTCAAACTGCAGGCTTTAGGACATTCCGCATTTTTCTTCATATTGTTATTATACGGCATACGTAGGGTTAAACGAGGCATTTTAATCAAGCTGCATAATATTCCGTTTCTGTTTGGAAAGAGGTGGTTTCCTCTACAACCTGGGAAACCACAGCCAGGGTGGTGTCCCTGTGACCCACAAGAAAACAGCAGGCATGGAATGAAAGGAGCAGGAGATCCAGATGATCACATGGTTTTTATTTGGGATCCAGTAAAAGACATTTGATTCTGAAGCTCCCATTCAAACCTCAGACATGTAGGTCCTATTGCCAGCACAGTCACGTATCGTCCTTTTGAGGTCAAGGCACTGTGTACCAGCGAGTTTGGGTAATATGTTGCAGTGTCAGCTTGGTGCTGGGGTTGCTGGGAGTTGAGGTGTGAGGTCTGTCTGTGTTGGGGATACAAGCTAGGTGTGGGGGACTCTATCCACAGCAGGTCACCCTGCGACCCCTGGCCTCCGATACTGTATCCTGCCAGCTCTTGCTCCAGACTCTGCGTGGTCTCAGCCATGTTGTCTCTGTCGGTTCCTAATACTGATCTTTGAGATCGGCTTTACTGATTTTAAACAAAGCAACGCGTTTCGCTGTGCTGTTCAATGGGGGAAAGAAAATCATATGCTGAACCTCAGGCAATACTGAGCTCCTCTCACAGTCAGAGCATGAGCTCCTCTCACAGTCAGATAATGAGCTCCTCTCACAGTCGGATAATGAGCTCCTCTCACAGTCAGAGCATGAGCTCCTCTCACAGTCAGATAATGAGCTCCTCTCACAGTCAGATAATGAGCTCCTCTCACAGTCAGATAATGAGCTCCTCTCACAGTCAGGGCATGAGCTCCTCTCACAGTCAGATAATGAGCTCCTCTCACAGTCAGATAATGAGCTCCTCTCACAGTCAGATAATGAGCTCCTCTCACAGTCAGATAATGAGCTCCTCTCACAGTCAGATAATGAGCTCCTCTCACAGTCGGATAATGAGCTCCTCTCACAGTCAGAGCATGAGCTCCTCTCACAGTCAGATAATGAGCTCCTCTCACAGTCAGGGCATGAGCTCCTCTCACAGTCAGATAATGAGCTCCTCTCACAGTCAGAGAATGAGCTCCTCTCACAGTCAGAGAATGAGCTCCTCTCACAGTCAGATAATGAGCTCCTCTTACTGTCGGATAATGAGCTCCTCTCACAGTCGGATAATGAGCTCCTCTCACAGTCAGATAATGAGCTCCTCTCACAGTCAGAGCATTTGCTCCTCTCACAGTCAGTGCATGAGCTCCTCTCACAGTCGGATAATGAGCTCCTCTCACAGTCAGAGCATGAGCTCCTCTCACAGTCAGATAATGAGCTCCTCTCACAGTCAGGGCATGAGCTCCTCTCACAGTCAGATAATGAGCTCCTCTCACAGTCAGAGAATGAGCTCCTCTCACAGTCAGAGAATGAGCTCCTCTCACAGTCAGATAATGAGCTCCTCTTACAGTCAGAGCATGAGCTCCTCTTACTGTCGGATAATGAGCTCCTCTCACAGTCGGATAATGAGCTCCTCTCACAGTCAGATAATGAGCTCCTCTCACAGTCAGAGCATTTGCTCCTCTCACAGTCAGTGCATGAGCTCCTCTCACAGTCAGATAATGAGCTCCTCTCACAGTCAGTGCATGAGCTCCTCTCACAGTCAGATAACGAGCTCCTCTCACAGTCAGAGCATGAGCTCCTCTCACAGTCGGAGCATGAGCTCCTCTCACAGTAAGTAGGGAAAGCCAACGTGCTTTGAGATCGGCTTGAGCCTCCCTTAACATTACTGATTATTAACAAAGACAACGCGTTTCGCTGTGCTGTATGATTGGGAAAGCAAATCATATGCTGAAGATGAGGCAATACTGGGATCCTGACGCTCCTCAGCTTAAACTCTAAAAGAAACTCACCGTCGCCTCTCGTAAAAAAAAAAAAAACGTTTGTTTCAAGACTGAATCTCGCGCTAGAGAAAGGGTTAACTCTGTCAACTCTCACCCGCCGATTCGGCGCCCCCCCATCCTGATGTCACCTGGAAATACGTCTTTGAAGGCGAGCAATATTCCTCCTGCAGTTAATTAAGCAGAGCAAATTAGCCGCCGCACTCAGCACTGAGCCTCCAGGCCTGCTTCATGCTGCCGAGCCAGATAACATGTAGGCCGAGTCGTTTAAATCGAGCGCAGCCTCCTTATAGATCCCATTAAGTAGGTGTCTTCGGCTTAAATGGTCCTTAGGAACATAACTCCTAAATGACTGCACCAATTAACAAACAGAGAGCGGCCCCCGGGCTCCTAAATCACCATAAATAGCATCTGTGGATCTGCTACTTGAACCGATACTGCGCTACTGCCAGGGCGGAGACATTATAGTCACAGGATTAACTCTTTATCATAATGGTTTAATACAAAATGTATTAGATACCACGAGATGAAATGCGACAGAATAAAAAGGCAAAATATGGAGAATAGAAAAGTACAGAAAAGAAAAAGGAAACAATGAAAAGGAAACCAATTATAAAAAGGAACAAAAAGAAAGAAGAGGAGAGAAAGGGATGAGAAGGAGAAAAAAGAAAGAAAACACAGAAAGGAGGAAAAGGAGAGAAAGAGGAAAGAAAAAGAAGGCAAAAATTTGAAAAGGAGAAGTTAAATGAAAGAAAGGAGAAAAATCGATGAGCAGTAGAAACCAAAAAAAAAAAACCTAAAAAGCAAGAAGGAAAAGACAGGAAAGAGGAATGAAAGGGATCGGCAAGAGAAAAAGGAGGAAAATTATAAAACGAGAAGGAAAAGAAAAGAAAGGAGAGAAAGGGATGAGCAGTAGAAAAACGAATGTAAACAAAAATGAAGGAAAGAAAGAGGAAAGAAAAAGAAGGGAACAAATAGAAGAAAGGCGAAGGGAAAAAGAGGAAAGGAAGGAAAGGGCAGTAGAAAAAAGAAAGCAAAAAAATTGAAAAAGGAAAGAAAGAGAAAGAAGAGAGAAAGGAATAAGCGGTAGGAAAAGGAAAGATTTTTTTAGCAGAAGAGAAAGAGAAAAGCACTTAAGGGAAAAATAGAAAATAATGACAAAAGGATGAGAAAACAGGATGAGCTGTAGAAAAATAGAGAAACAGAAAACTAGAAGGGAAATAAAAAAAGGAGAGAAAGGAAAATGAAAACGAGAAGGAAAAAGAAAAAAAGGAAGAGAAAAAGAAAGGGAAAAAATTGAAAATGAGAAGGAAAGAAAGGAGAGAAAAAGAAGAAAAATAGAAAATGAGAAGAAAGGAAAGAAAGGAGAGAAACAGAAAAATAGGAAGTGAGAAGAAAAGAAAGAAAGGAGAGAAACAGAAAAATAGGAAGTGAGAAGGAAGGAAAGAAAGGAGAGAAACAGAAAAATAGGAAGTGAGAAGAAAGGAAAGAAAGGAGAGAAACAGAAAAATAGGAAGTGAGAAGGAAGGAAAGAAAGGAGAGAAACGGAAAAATAGGAAGTGAGAAGGAAGGAAAGAAAGGAGAGAAACAGAAAAATAGGAAGTGAGAAGGAAGGAAAGAAAGGAGAGAAACAGAAAAATAGGAAGTGAGAAGGAAGGAAAGAAAGGGAATGGATGAACAGTAGGAAAACGCATAAATTAGAAAACAAAATGAAAGGGAAAGACATACAGGGTTATTCAGAGAGAGGTGAAACTCAGGAGAAGTGAAAATTGTAGGTGAAATTAGCCAAACCAGAAAAATTCTCCCATTTATCTCACTTTCCAAATCGGCTATTTGGTCTAGATTGTTCTCTTCTGCCATTCTCCTGGTTTTCACCTCTCTCTGAATAAGCCCCATTAGAGAAAAGGGGACGGGCAGGAGAAATAAAGAAGTAGAAAACGAGAAGGAAGAGGAAAGAAAGAGAGAATGGGATGCGTAGTGGAAAAATAAAGGAAACATTAGGAAATGAGAAGGAAAAGGAAATAGGAGAAAAAGGAGTGAGCAGCAGAAAAAAAAGGAAAAATTAGAAAATGAAAAAGAAAGAAAGGGGAAAAAATTGAGAATGAGAAGGAAAAGGAAAGAAAGGGATGAGCAGTTAAAAAAAAGAAAGGAAACAATAAAAGATATCACCCTTTCTGCGGTGCATTTGCATGTATCGTATGGCAGGACACTAGCAGGGTTATTCAGAGAAAGGTAAAAACGAGGAGAATTGGCTGGAGAAGAGAGCAATCTAGACCAAATAGCCGATTTGGAAAGTGAGATAAATGGGAGAATTTTTCTGGTTTGGCTATTTTTACCTAGAATTTTCACTTCTCCAGTCCTTCTCCTGAGGTTCACCTCTCTCTGAATAACCCTGTATGGCTGCTGCCAGGTCTCAGTGCTCTCACATACACGTTTTGTTTACTAACTTTGGAACTACAAATCCCATGAGGCTCGGCCAACCTTATGAATAACTGAGCATCATGGGCGATGTAGTTCACAAACATCTGGAGGGCCGCGCTTGCTGCTGACCCCTGCTGTATACTGTGTGTGAGCTGAGCCCTTCTTGTCTAATACCGAGATATTTCATTGAAATGTGGCCGGTTGGATCTGTACCTTTAAGAAAGCGTTGACTGCTTTTCTTTATCTCTATTTTTTTTTAAAGCTTTTCGATCGTTATTCCTTTACAGTCTATTCGATCTGCTGCTTGTCTAATAGAGTTTGAGCGTGTACTTTTTGCTCTGGTCATTTTCCAGCAAACGAAACCCTGTACGCAGTAAAACGCTGCATAAATTCACCGCGTTTAAATTGTATAATAATGTTTGTGTTGTCTTTTTTTATAACAGCCGTAGGAAGTCGGTGCAGAATGGCTTTCGGCCATAGATTTTCATTTGTAGCAACGGAAAAACACTTCAAAGCGAAAAACGTGTCGCTACAACTGGAGTAAAAATGCAGAGGACATGCATACAGTATAAATATATAATTATATATATATATATATATATATACACATATAAAAAAAACACAAAAGCGCTCAGCTCCTCAAAATCACCATTAAGCGATTCAGCCCCTGTGCAACCTCCACAACACATACAGTTTCAACAAACCAAAGGCACTCGCAGGTCTTCGCATAAAAGTCCAATCTTTACTGCAAATTAATCAACATTTTGGCTGTTTCAAGCCTTTATCAAGACCCTGATAAAAGCTCAAACAAACTGAAATGTTGATTAATTTGCAATAGAGGTTGGACTTTTGTGTGAAGACCTGCGAGTGCCTTTGGTTTGTTGAAACAAATTATTATTGCTTATGCCGGCCATTGAATACGGAGATGTAGTGTATGCAGCCGCCCCGCAAACACACCTTCATAAACTTACTACATTGTATAACTAATTCTGACGCTTTGTGCTACAATGTAACTACATGACCCACCATTGTGACATGTTAAAAGAGATAAACTGGCCATCGCTGGAATCCGGACGCACCTTCACCTTTCCAACCTGGTGTTTAAGAGCTTTTCTGGGAAGCTGCCACCCTACCTGAATAGACTGCTTCCCCCCAGGCAGTTCGCTCATCCTATAACCTCCGATCCAGGACCGGCACCTTATTTACAATACCACAATACAAAAAGAAAGTGGCTCGATCCTCATTTTCCTACAGAGCACCACAATTATTGAATAACCTCCCAGACGCCATCAAATCTTCCCCCAGTCTAAAGTCACTTAAGAGCTCCATATTAACATACCTCAATACAGAATGCACCTGTAAACATGAAACATAGTGACTATATACAGAATGTGCCTGTAAACATGTAACACAGTGACTATATACAGAATGCACCTGTAAACATGTAACATAGTGACTATATACAGAATGCGCCTGTAAACACGTAACACAATGACTATATACAGAATGCACCTGTAAACATGTAACAGTGACTATATACAGAATGCACCTGTAAACATGTAACATAGTGACTATATACAGAATGCACCTGTAAACATGTAACATAGTGACTATATACAGAATGCACCTGTAAACAAGTAACATAGTGACTATATACAGAATGCGCCTGTAAACACGTAACATAGTGACTATATACAGAATGCACCTGTAAACAAGTAACATAGTGACTATATACAGAATGCACCTGTAAACATGTAACATAGTGACTATATACAGAATGCACCTGTAAACATGTAACACAGTGACTATATACAGAATGCACCTGTAAACAAGTAACATAGTGACTATATACAGAATGCACCTGTAAACATGTAACTAGGGATGCACTGAAATGAAAATTTGGGACCGATACCCAAAATGCACAATGAGCTTGGCCGAAAACCGAAACCGATACGAAAATTACTTTCTGTATATGACTATATATACACACATACTGTGCATACATGTGTCTGGTGTGTGTAAAATATATATATATATATATATATAATGCTCTCAAATGAAAATTTTGAATCGAAACCGAAAATGACTTTTCCCCTACAATTTATTTCAAGATTTTAAGGTTTTTTGTGTAACTGTATTAATACTAGACTTTATTAAATTAATATCATGAATTTAAATTAATCCAAATTAAAAATTTTAAGATACATATTTTTGGTGGAGTTATTTTGCATCTAGTGCATACATTCATGTGTAAAATTTTTAGACACACACATACACACACACACATTTAAGGCTAGGGTCAGACGAAAGCATTTTTCCCCGCGAACGTGAAAAAGTGCGTCCGAACGCATTGACGTATTTTTTTCACGGAATGCGCAAAAACGGTCAGACGACGCGGATTTTCGGGCGTGATTTTGTACGGATCGTCAATAAAACTCTTTTTGCGTCTGGACGTTATGTAGGCTGGACATTAGCAGTGTCTGACATCTCCTAATCACGCACACACGCCGCTATGCCGCAGCTGCGCACTCAGTACGTCAGTACTAGCGGTTCAGCGTTCTCTGAAAAATGCGTTCAAATTCCACTTGCGTTGCACGGCCGGACTTTTGTGCGGCCGTACATCGTATATTGGCCGTCATTGCCCGTCATCTGCTGCTAGTGCGGCCGTAATTATGTGCGCCAGAACGCACGTTAAAAGTGCGCTGGTCTGACCCCAGCCTTAAAGTTGCAGAAGAGATTTACACATCCCAACAATTCAGAAAATTCTGCAACTATAAAGTTTATTATTTGTTGTGTGGAGGCTTTTAATCTATTTTTTTGCCCTCCAACACAATTTAAATAAGTATATATATATATATATATATATATATATATAATCTATAATGGCTCACATGGAGCCTAAACATCAGTCTGTTTCTCTTAATCTATTATTTTTTTTAAGTACAGAAAAACGTTCCATTAACTTTTTGGAGGCATGGATATAAACTCCCACATTAACCCCCCTCTTGTCCTCAGAGCAGACACCTATGGCAGGAGGTCAGTGATAAATTACTTGTTCCTTGTCACTGAGAGTCCAGAGGTTACTGCATGCACTGATACTGTGGATCAAGCAGTTAACCCTTTGTGTGCAGAAATAAATATGTGTAGCAGCTCCTGCCTCTCTCCAATTACAATTATCTCCAGCTAAGCAGCATTGAAAGAGTGCTCGCTCAGTGTCAGCTGGGATCATCAATTTTCGGCTGACTTTTTCAGCTGGTGTTTTGCTTTTGCTCGAAACTGATAACCCCATTATCGGCAGAATCGATCAATGGCTGAAATTCCGATGCATCCCTGCATGTAACATAGTGACTATATACGGAATGCACCTGTAAATATGTAACACAGTGACTATATACAGAATGCACCTGTAAACATGTAACATAGTGACTATATACAGAATGCACCTGTAAACATGTAACATAGTGACTATATACAGAATGCACCTGTAAACATGTAACACAGTGACTATATACAGAATGCACCTGTAAACAAGTAACATAGTGACTATATACAGAATGCACCTGTAAACATGTAACTAGGGATGCACTGAAATGAAAATTTGGGACCGATACCCAAAATGCACAATGAGCTTGGCCGAAAACCGAAACCGATACGAAAATTACTTTCTGTATATGACTATATATACACACATACTGTGCATACATGTGTCTGGTGTGTGTAAAATATATATATATATACCGTATTTTTCGCTCCATAAGACGCACTTTTTTCCCCCAAAAAGTGGGGGAAAAAGTGGGTGCGTCTTATGGAGCGAATGCTGGCCCAGCAGCTCATGGATGTGCCTCCGCTCACCTGCCGCAGCCGCGTTCGTCTCCCTCTGAGCGTGCGTCCGGCGGCAGGAAGCTTGGGCACTCGCCTGGGGAGCCACGTGACCGCGATCTCGCGAGATCGCGGTCACGTGGCTCCCCCAGGCGAGTGCCCAAGCTTCGGACGCACGCTCAGAGGGAGACGAACGCGGCGGCGGCAGGTGAGCGGAGGCACATCCATGAGCTGCTGGGCCATATCCATGTGTGAGCTGGGGCAAATCCATGAGCTGCTGGGGCAAATCCATATGTGAGCTGGGGCAAATCCATGAGCTGCTGGGGCAAATCCATATGTGAGCTGGGGCAAATCCATGAGCTGCTGGGGCAAATCCATATGTGAGCTGGGGCAAATCCATGAGCAGGGGCATATCCATGAGTGAGCTGGGGCAAATCCATATGTGAGCTGGGGCAAATCCATGAGCTGCTGGGGCAAATCCATGTGTGAGCTGGGGCATAATCCATGAGCTGCTGGGGCAAATCCATATGTGAGCTGGGGCAAATCCATGAGCTGCTGGGGCAAATCCATATGTGAGCTGGGGCAAATCCATGAGCTGCTGGGGCATATCCATGAGTGAGCTGGGGCAAATCCATATGTGAGCTGGGGCAAATCCATGAGCTGCTGGGGCAAATCCATGTGTGAGCTGGGGCATATCCATGAGCTGCTGGGGCAAATCCATATGTGAGCTGGGGCAAATCCATGAGCTGCTGGGGCAAATCCATATGTGAGCTGGGGCAAATCCATGAGCTGCTGGGGCAAATCCATATTGTGAGCTGGGGCAAATCCATGAGCTGCTGGGGCAAATCCATATGTGAGCTGGGGCAAATCCATGAGCTGCTGGGGCAAATCCATATGTGAGCTGGGGCAAATCCATATGTGAGCTGGGGCAAATCCATGAGCAGGGGCATATCCATGAGTGATCTGGGGCAAATCCATATGTGAGCTGGGGCAAATCCATGAGCTGCTGGGGCAAATCCATATGTGAGCTGGGGCAAATCCATGAGCAGGGGCATATCCATGAGTGAGCTGGGGCAAATCATATATGTGAGCTGGGGCAAATCCATGAGCTGCTGGGGCAAATCCATGTGTGAGCTGGGACATATCCATGAGCTGCTGGGGAAAATCCATATGTGAGCTGGGGCAAATCCATATGTGAGCTGGGGCAAATCCATGAGCTGGGGCATATCCATGAGTGAGCTGTGGGCAAATCCATATGTGAGCTGGGGCAAATCCATGAGCTGGGGCATATCCATGAGTGAGCTGGGGCAAATCCATGAGCTGGGGCATATCCATGTGTGAGCTGGGGCATATCATGAGCGAGCTGGGGCATATCCATGAGTGAGCTGGGGCATATCCATGAGCTGGGGCATATCCATGAGCTGGGGCATTATCCATGAGCTGGGGGGACCGTATCCATGAGCTGGGGGAAAATCCATGAGAGGAGCTGGAGCAATATCCATTATTACACTATTTGATTCAGAATATTTATTTTCCTGTTTTCCTCCTCTAAAAACTAGGTGCGTCTTATGGTCAGGTGCGTCTTATGGAGCGAAAAATATGGTATATATATAATGCTCTCAAATGAAAATTTTGAATCGAAACCGAAAATGACTTTTCCCCTACAATTTATTTCAAGATTTTAAGGTTTTTTGTGTAACTGTATTAATACTAGACTTTATTAAATTAATATCATGAATTTAAATTAATCCAAATTAAAAATTTTAAGATACATATTTTTGGTGGAGTTATTTTGCATCTAGTGCATACATTCATGTGTAAAATTTTTAGACACACACATACACACACACACATTTAAGGCTAGGGTCAGACGAAAGCATTTTTCCCCGCGAACGTGAAAAGTGCGTCCGAACGCATTGACGTATTTTTTTCACGGAATGCGCAAAAAACGGTCAGACGACGCGGATTTTCGGCGTGATTTTGTACGGATCGTCAATAAAACTCTTTTTGCGTCTGGACGTTATGTAGGCTGGACATTAGCAGTGTCTGACATCTCCTAATCACGCACACACGCCGCTATGCCGCAGCTGCGCACTCAGTACGTCAGTACTAGCGGTTCAGCGTTCTCTGAAAAATGCGTTCAAATTCCACTTGCGTTGCACGGCCGGACTTTTGTGCGGCCGTACATCGTATATTGGCCGTCATTGCCCGTCATCTGCTGCTAGTGCGGCCGTAATTATGTGCGCCAGAACGCACGTTAAAAGTGCGCTGGTCTGACCCCAGCCTTAAAGTTGCAGAAGAGATTTACACATCCCAACAATTCAGAAAATTCTGCAACTATAAAGTTTATTATTTGTTGTGTGGAGGCTTTTAATCTATTTTTTTGCCCTCCAACACAATTTAAATAAGTATATATATATATATATATATATATATATATATATATAAAATCTATAATGGCTCACATGGAGCCTAAACATCAGTCTGTTTCTCTTAATCTATTATTTTTTTTAAGTACAGAAAAACGTTCCATTAACTTTTTGGAGGCATGGATATAAACTCCCACATTAACCCCCCTCTTGTCCTCAGAGCAGACACCTATGGCAGGAGGTCAGTGATAAATTACTTGTTCCTTGTCACTGAGAGTCCAGAGGTTACTGCATGCACTGATACTGTGGATCAAGCAGTTAACCCTTTGTGTGCAGAAATAAATATGTGTAGCAGCTCCTGCCTCTCTCCAATTACAATTATCTCCAGCTAAGCAGCATTGAAAGAGTGCTCGCTCAGTGTCAGCTGGGATCATCAATTTTCGGCTGACTTTTTCAGCTGGTGTTTTGCTTTTGCTCGAAACTGATAACCCCATTATCGGCAGAATCGATCAATGGCTGAAATTCCAATGCATCCCTGCATGTAACATAGTGACTATATACGGAATGCACCTGTAAATATGTAACACAGTGACTATATACAGAATGCACCTGTAAACATGTAACATAGTGACTATATACAGAATGCACCTGTAAACATGTAACATAGTGACTATATACAGAATGCACCTGTAAACATGTAACATAGTGACTATATACAGAATGCGTCTGTAAGCATGTAACACAGTGACTATATACAGAATGCACCTGTAAACATGTAACATAGTGACTATATCCAGAATGTGTCTGTAAACATGTAACATAGTGACTATATACAGAATGCGTCTGTAAGCATGTAACACAGTGACTATATACAGAATGCACTTGTAAACATGTAAAAAAAAAATTAAATACTGACGTTTTGGCCCTTAGACGCCGTTCTCAAGGTTGCCGAACTAATAAACACACACAGTTATATAGTACAGAAGGCAATGCACTCAGGAGTAACGTTTATATAGCAGACGATAAAAAATATCAACAGTCACGTATCGAATTTGTTTAAAAAATACATAAAATAAAGATACAATATAAAGTTACTACGCCACATAGCCCTCTCCTTTTCACATGAAACACTCCTTTACAGGATTTGTGGGTGACTTATTGAATATAATGCTTTTGGCAATATGTAAGTATTATCATTAACTCAGATCCCGTTAGAAGGAGCCACACGCAGCCGTGTCCAGCGCTTCACCAAATCCAGTGATTCTTATAGGGAACACGCGGCATGACGTCATTATGGGGGTATAACACAGTCTTCAGGGGGCATAAAACAGTATGGGCCCTATGCCAAGGTCGTCGTTAAGCTCGGCGTTCGAGACGCACAACATAACGGCAGACGTTATCCGCTTAATGTTTTCACTTCCTATTCCAGCCTTGCCGTTAAAGGAGACGTTCCGACCTTAGCATCTCACGTCCCGCGTTCCTTACCGCACTCAATGTCTCCTATACTTAAAATAAGAAGCGCAAGTCCTCAAGAAACGCAAGAATGGCGACCTAATCCGAGGTGTTGAATAAACATAACATCTAGGTGCAAACCAAGGAAATATGACCCATCCTAAAAGCTGGTGCGATGCTCATAACCATACGTAAACCCTGAGGCGCGTTCAGTTCCTCAGCAGCTGCTGAATTGTTCCGTTGCAGCAGATCAGTTTGCTGCAGCCATCTCACTGAACGCTTTGGCTGTGAATATGGAAGCGAAAGGGCAGAGGATTACTTAATGAAAGGTGCTGTTTCTGCAAATTCCACTTTTGTCCATTTTATTACCCCTTTAGTGTTAATGTTTACCATGTTCCAATAAATATTTGGGGTTTTGCTCCACCAAACCTTCAAACTGAACATTTCCTTATTGGGTTATTATTGCTGGGTGGAGGCGGCCATCTTTCTTACGTCTCGCTCAGCTAACCCCGAGGCAGCACCTTTCGACTTGGCTGCAAGTGCTAAATTAGCAGGGCTGAGCGCTGAGCTGCAGAGCGGCGTTCAGTGTCAAGTTGCTAACTTAGCACTTGCAGCGGCTGAGCAACTGAACGCGCCTCTGGTGTTACTACCCTGAGCAGAGCCCCGTTCAATACCTCAGCAGCTGCTGAATCGCTGCAGCGCAGCAATTCAGTTTGCTGCAGCAGTGTCATTGAACGCTTTGGATGCGAATTTTGAATCCAAAATGGCCGACGATTTTTTAATTAAAGATTCAGATTGTTTTTCATATCACTCGGTCAAAATATGATAAAGGAAAGCAGTCAGCACAATTTCGTTTTGTACGCACACACCACAAATGACAGTTTTTATTGAATAAACGTTATGTCTCCTTCTGAAACAAAATATAAATTGAACTGTAATATATGTCTATGTGCAGGGGTAAAAATTCAATAAATATTTTGTGCTTTGGTGATCAAAAACCTCAAAATTAACATTGCCGTACGGAATTGTTACTTGCTTCATGGCGGCGGCCATCTTTAATACGTCACACTCAGCTACTCGCAGCATCTCCTCAGGGCCGCTGCAAGTGCTAAGTAGGCTAGGGTCAGACTGAGGCAGTGCGAACGCGCGTTCTGGCGCACATAATCACGGCCGCACTAGCAGCAGTGCCGGGCAATGACAGCCAATATACGAAGTACGGTCGCACAAAAGTCGCCCGCAACGCAAGTGGAAAATGAACGCATTTTTCGAGAACGTTAAACCGCTGGACTGACGTACAGAGTGCGCTGCGGCCGCATAGCAGCGTGTGTGCGTGATTAGAGATGTCAGACGCTGCTAGTGTGCGGCCAACATAACGTTCAAACAGCCGGATTTCCCTAGACTTCTTTTCACCCCATCGTCATGAAATACGTCCAGAATTGCGCATCGTCTGACCACTTAAGCGTATTCCGTGAAAAAATGCGTGCGCACGCATCGACGTACATTTTGACGGTGGCCGCAGAAAATGCGCTCATCTGTCCCTAGCCTTAGCAGTGCTGAGCGCTGAGCGGCAGAACGGCGTTCAATGGCAAGTCGCTAACTTAGCACTTGCAGCGGCTGAGGTATTGAACGCGGCTCAGGTGAAGTCTATGGAGCTGTTACGGCTCTGTATAAGTTTACACTGAAATACACATACATGGGGTTAATGAGCATTAGCTGCGCGTGCAGCCACTTTCAGCAGCGCCAGCCGGTAATCTCACTTCTCCACACACTGTATAACGTCTCCAGCTGACTTTAACGTCTTAACTTTTAGCGTCTCACCTTTAAAGTCTGTATTCCAACCGAGCCGCGTGTCAACGGCCGGCGCACGATTATTCCATTAGCGTCTGCTTTTAACGAGAACCTTGGGACAGCGGCCGAGAATAAGTGTGAAATACTAGTGTGAGAGGAATAATAGTGAGCAATGCCTGGGGTAAGGAGATGCCGAGCGCCACAGGCCGGGCGTGGCAGAGTGAGAGAACCTGGAAACTGGGGAAGAGTCAACAATACTGACAGGAAAAGGAACCATAGAGACAAAGAGAAAAGGAAGAGGAGTTCAAAGCAAAAGAGCGAAAGGAGTAGAAAGTTCTAGGTGAAGTCAGCAGAGTGAGCGGAAGACTGAATCGAAGGGAAAGGAAGGCTTGTAGCTAGTGACATAGTGAGATGAAGAGACAGTCATTGTAAGAGGAAGAAGGAATCATAGTGACAGTAGATTGTAAGCTCTTGAGCAGGGTCCTCTCTCCTGCGGTTCTGTGTGTTTAACTTGTATGTATATTTGTTATTCTGTCTCACCCACTGTACAGCGCTAAGGAACTTGTTAGCGTTTTATAAGTACCTGTAACTGTAACTGTAAAAAGAAATTATAGTGAGTGAGAGAGAGAGGAAGAGGCGATCAAAGTGAAGAACTGAAAGCAACCGCTGGAGGTTCTCTAAAAAGTTAGCAGAGGAAGTGAAAGTGTTGATCACATTGACAGGGAGGGGATTAGGGTCAAAGAATCTAAGGAAGACGCATTCCTAGCAACAGATTGAGAAGACAAGACATTCCGAGTATGTGGAAGAAAGGATCATAATTTCAGGAAAAAGAATTAAAGTTTATTAGGGGAAGAGGAGATTCTAGATAAAGTTTACAGAGTGAGGGGAAGAGGAGATTCTAGATAAAGTTTACAGAGTGAGGGGAAGAGGAGATTCTAGATAAAGTTTACAGAGTAAGGGGAAGAGGAGATTCTAGATAAAGTTTACAGAGTGAGGGGAAGAGGAGATTCTAGATAAAGTTTACAGAGTGAGGGGAAGAGGAGATTCTAGATAAAGTTTACAGAGTGAGGGGAAGAGGTGATTCTAGATAAAGTTTACAGAGTAAGGGGAAGAGGAGATTCTAGATAAAGTTTACAGAGTGAGGGGAAGAGGTGATTCTAGATAAAGTTTACAGAGTAAGGGGAAGAGGAGATTCTAGATAAAGTTTACAGAGTGAGGGGAAGAGGAGATTCTAGATAAAGTTTACAGAGTGAGGGGAAGAGGAGATTCTAGATAAAGTTTACAGAGTGAGGGGAAGAGGTGATTCTAGATAAAGTTTACAGAGTGAGGGGAAGAGGAGATTCTAGATAAAGTTACAGAGTGAGGGGAAGAGGAGATTCTAGATAAAGTTTACAGAGTGAGGGGAAGAGGAGATTCTAGATAAAGTTTACAGAGTGAGGGGAAGAGGTGATTCTAGATAAAGTTTACAGAGTGAGGGGAAGAGGAGATTCTAGATAAAGTTTACAGAGTGAGGGGAAGAGGTGATTCTAGATAAAGTTTACAGAGTAAGGGGAAGAGGAGATTCTAGATAAAGTTTACAGAGTGAGGGGAAGAGGTGATTCTAGATAAAGTTTACAGAGTGAGGGGAAGAGGAGATTCTAGATAAAGTTTACAGAGTGAGGGGAAGAGGTGATTCTAGATAAAGTTTACAGAGTGAGGGGAAGAGGTGATTCTAGATAAAGTTTACAGAGTGAGAGGAAGAGGAGATTCTAGATACGATTTACAGAGTGAGAGGAAGAGGAGATTCTAGATACGGTTTACAGAGTGAGAGGAAGAGGAGATTCTAGATACGGTTTACAGAGTGAGAGGAAGAGGAGATTTTTAGATACAGTTTACAGAGTGAGAGGAAGAGGAAATTCTAGGTAAAGTTTACAGAGAGGAAGAGGAAATTCTAGGTAAAGTTTACAGAGAGAGGAAGAGGAGATTCTAGATAAAGTTTACAGAGGGAGAGGAAGAGGAGATTCTAGATAAAGTTTACAGAGGAAGAGGAGATTCTAGATAAAGTTTACAGAGTGAGCGGAAGACTGAATCTTAGCAAAAGAAAGGTGAAGGGATAGGGAAGATGCGTTCAAAAAAGACATACAGGGTTATTCAAAGAGCGTGAAAAGCGGGAGAATGACTGAAGAATGAAAAATTATAGGTCAAAATAACCAAACCAGAAAAATTCTCCCTTTCATCTCACTTTCCAAATCGGCTATTTTGACCTAGAAGTTTTCATTCTCCAGTCATTCACCTGCTTTTCACGCTCTCTGAATAACCCTGAATATAATGGTCTCTTCCTCTCAGTCTAAGAGGAAGATGGGCTCATAATGACAGGAAATTAAATCACATTAAGAGAGAAAGGAAGAGGTGGAGGTTTGAGAAAGTTAGCAAAGGAAGTGTTGATATTAGTGACAGGGTAAAGGATTAGAGTCAAGGAGTTTAAGGAAGACACTTTGCTAGCAACAGATTGAGAAGACATTCATGGCATGAGATAAAAGGGATCATCATGACAGAGAGGAAAAGGAATGAAAGAGGAAAGGTCTAGATAAAGTTTACAGAGTGAGAGGAAGAGGAAGAATAAAGTTTACAGAGGAAGAGGAAGAGGAAGAATAAAGTTTACAGAGTGAGAGGAAGAGGAAGAATAAAGTTTACAGTGAGAGGAATGAATAACTGAATATTAGCAAAAAGGGAAGGGAAAGAGTGAAAGAAAGACTTGTTACTAGCGACACATAAAGAGGAAGAAACAGTCATTGTAAGTGGAAGAAGAGATCATAGTGACAGGAAATGATACAACAGTGAGAGAGAAAATGGAAGAGGTGGAGGTTTACAAGAAAGTTAGAGGAAGTGTTGATCATAGTGACAGGGAAGACGACTGAGTCAAATAGTCTAAGTAAGACACATTCCTAGCAAACGATTGAGAAGACAAGATATTCATGGGATGAGAAAGATGGGATCATAGAGACAGGAAAAGGAATTAAAAGGGACAGAGAGAGGGAAATAGGTGTACACAGTGAAAGAGAGGAAAAGGACATCCTAGATAAAGTTTGCAATGAGAGGAAGACAGAATCTTAGCAAAAAGGAAAGGGATGGGAAAGAGAGAAAGGAAGAAACAGTCATTAGAAGAGGAAGAAGGG
Source organism: Leptobrachium leishanense (assembly GCA_009667805.1). Lineage (NCBI taxonomy): Eukaryota > Metazoa > Chordata > Amphibia > Anura > Megophryidae > Leptobrachium > Leptobrachium leishanense. The sequence goes on from CM019064.1 coordinate 15,709,963, forward strand.
ATCATAGTGACAGGAAAAGATATTGTAGAGCGAGAAACAAAGAGGTGTTCAAAGTGAAAGAAAGAAGGTTCTATATAAAGTTAGCAGAGTGAGAGGAAGAGGAGATTGTAGGTAAAGTTAGAGTGAGAGGAAGAGGAGATTGTAGGTAAAGTAAGCAGAGTAAGAGGGAGACTGAATCTTAGCAAAAGGAAAATTAGTTATTGTAACAGAGAGAAAGGAAGAGGTATTTATTGTGACAGATTGAGAGAACGAGACAGTCATTGTAAGAGGAAGAAGGGATCATAGTGACAGGAAAATGAAATATAGTGAAAGAGAAAGAAAAAAATTAGGCATTTAAAGTGAAATGTAGAGGTGGAGGCTCACTGGGAAGAGGACATGAGGATCACGGTGAAGACGTGTTCATAGGGAAAATTAAAGAGGGAGACGGGAAAGAGGAAGACGCAGTAAGATGAAGAGGGGATCATAGTAACAGAATGAATTATGTTGAAAGGGAGAAAAGGAAGACTAGACCACAGACAGGAAGAGGATAATGGGATCATAGTTAGAGCAAGAGGAAGACGGGATGAGAGTTGAAGTAGAAGAAGAAGGGAGTAAGAGGAAAATGTGCTCATGGTAGAGAAGAAACAAGTATGACAGATGAAAACAAATGACAGTGACATAAGTGGAAGAATGGATCACAAGGGGCTATAGAAAGGGAGAGCTCTATAGTGACAACGAGAGGAAAGGGAGATCATAGTGACAGCTAGAAGAAGAGAAGTTCATAGTGACAGCTAGAAGAAGAGAAGATCATAGTGACAGTGAGAGGAAGGGAAGATCATAGTGACATTGAGAGGAAAAGGAGATCATAGTGACAATGAGAGGAAGAGAGGATCATTGTGACAATGAGAGGAAGACAAGATCATAGTGACAACGAGAGGAAAATGAGATCATAGTGACAGCGAGAAGAAAATTAGGCCATAGTGATAACAAAAAAATATGAGATCATAGTGACAGCGAATGAAATATGAGATCATAGTGACAGCAAGAGGAATAGGAGATCACAGTGATTGTGAGAGGAAAATTAGATCATAGTGACAGCGAGAGGAAGAGGAGATCATAGTGACAGCTAGAGAAAGAGGAGATCATAGTGATTGTGAGAGGAAAATTAGATCATAGTGACAGCGAGAGGAAGAGGAGATCATAGTGACAGCTAGAGGAAGAGGAGATCATAGTGATTGTGAGAGGAAAATTAGATCATAGTGATAGTGAGAGGAAAATTAGATCATAGTGACAGCGAGAGGAAGAGGAGATCATAGTGACAACTAGAGGAAGAGGAGATCATAGTGACAACTAGAGGAAGAGGAGATCATAGTGATTGTGAGAGGAAAATTAGGTAACAGTGACAGCAAAGGAAATATGAGATCATAGTGAAAGTGAGAGGAAAATTAGATCATAGTGACAGCGAGAGGAAGAGGAGATCATAGTGACAGCTAGAGGACGAGGAGATCATAGTGATTGTGAGAGGAAAAGGATATCATAGTGACAGCTAGAGGAAGAGGAGATCATAGTGACAGCTAGAGGAAAAGGAGATCATAGTGACAGCTAGAGGAAGAGGAGATCATAGTGATTGTGTGAGGAAAATTAGATCATAGTGACAACTAGAGGAAGAGGAGATCATAGTGATTGTGAGAGGAAGAGGAGATCATAGTGATTGTGAGAGGAAAATTAGGTAACAGTGACAGCAAAGGAAATATGAGATCATAGTGAAAGTGAGAGGAAAATGAAATCATAGAGAAACATGAGATTGTCGTGACAGCGAGAGGAAGAGGCGATCATAGTGACAGCTAGAGGAAGAGGAGATCATAGTGACAGCTAGAGGAAGAGGAGATCATAGTGATTGTGAGAGGAAAATTAGATCATAGTGATAGTGAGAGGAAAATTAGATCATAGTGACACCGAGATGAAGAGGAGATCATAGTGACAACTAGAGGAAGAGGAGATCATAGTGACAGCTAGAGGAAGAGGAGATCATAGTGATTGTGAGAGGAAAATTAGATCATAGTGATAGTGAGAGGAAAATTAGATCATAGTGACAGCGAGAGGAAGAGGAGATCATAGTGATTGTGAGAGGAAAATTAGGTAACAGTGACAGCAAAGGAAATATGAGATCATAGTGAAAGTGAGAGGAAAATGAAATCATAGAGAAACATGAGATCATAGTGACAGCGAGAGGAAGAGGAGATCATAGTGACAGCGAGAGGAAGAGGAGATCATAGGAATAGTGAGAGGAAGAGAAGCTGTCAGTAATAGGGAGAGAGATGGCGACTGACTATAAGAGTGAAAAAAGATGAGAGGGTCACGGTGATAATGAGAATAGAAGTTCAGAATAATGTGACGAAGAGGCATCAAAGTAATAGTGAATAGAGGTTTTCACACTGATAATGAGAGGACGAGATATAGCGTTAGATAGGGTGACATCACAATGACAGAATGAAGGTAAGAAATTGAGATTATAGTTTAAGTGAGGTTTACTGTGTCAGTGAGTTTGAGAGGGAATCATAGTGATATAATAAAAGGAAGAGGGAATCATAGTGATACAATAAAAGGAAGAGGGAATCATAGTGATATAATAAAAGGAAGAGAGAATCATAGTGATATAATAAAAGGAAGAGGGAATTATAGTGATATAATAAAAGGAACAGGGAATCATAGTGATACAATAAAAGGAAGAGGGAATCATAGTGATATAATAAAAGGAAGAGAGAATCATAGTGATATAATAAAAGGAAGAGGGAATCATAGTGATATAATAAAAGGAAGAGGGAATCATAGTGATACAATAAAAGGAAGAGGGAATCATAGTGATATAATAAAAGGAAGAGGGAATCATAGTGATACAATAAAAGGAAGAGGGAATCATAGTGATATAATAAAAGGAAGAGAGAATCATAGTGATATAATAAAAGGAAGAGGGAATCATAGTGATATAATAAAAGGAAGAGGGAATCATAGTGATATAATAAAAGGAAGAGGGAATCATAGTGATATAATAAAAGGAAGAGGGAATCATAGAGATATAATAAAAGGAAGAGGGAATCGTGATATAATAAAAGGAAGAGGGAATCATAGTGATATAATAAAAGGAAGAGGGAATCATAGTGATATAATAAAAGGAAGAAGGAATCGTAGTGATATAATAATAGGAAGAGGGAATCATAGTGATATAATACAAGAAATCATAGTGATATAATAAAAGGAAGAGGGAATCGTAGTGATATAATAAAAGGAAGAGGGAATCATAGTGATATAATAAAAGGAAGAGGGAATCGTAGTGATATAATAAAAGGAAGAGGGAATCATAGTGATACAATAAAAGGAAGAGGAAATCATAGTGATTTAATAAAAGGAAGAGGGAATCATAGTGATACAATAAAAGGAAGAGGAAATCATAGTGATATAATAAAAGGAAGAGAGAATCATAGTGATATAATAAAAGGAAGAAGGAATCGTAGTGATATAATAATAGGAAGAGGGAATCATAGTGATATAATAGAAGAAATCATAGTGATATAATAAAAGGAAGAGGGAATCGTAGTGATATAATAAAAGGAAGAGGGAATCATAGTGATATAATAAAAGGAAGAGGGAATCGTAGTGATATAATAAAAGGAAGAGGGAATCATAGTGATACAATAAAAGGAAGAGGAAATCATAGTGATTTAATAAAAGGAAGAGGGAATCATAGTGATACAATAAAAGGAAGAGGAAATCATAGTGATATAATAAAAGGAAGAGAGAATCATAGTGATATAATAAAGGAAGAGGGAATCGTAGTGATATAATAATAGGAAGAGGGAATCATAGTGATATAATAGAAGAAATCATAGTGATATAATAAAAGGAAGAGGGAATCATAGTGATATAATAAAAGGAAGAAGGGATCATAGTGATATAACAGCATGCGGGAATCGGTAGTATACTGAAATGAAGAGAGAATCCTAAGGTTATACTGATAGGAAGATGGGATCATGGGGGTATACTGATAGAAAGAAGGGATCAAAGTGTGATACCGAAAATCTTTGTGATATAATAATAGGAAGAAAAGAGGGGATCATAATGTTATAGTGATAGGAAGAGGGGATTGTAGTGTTATACTGATAGGAAGAGGGGATCATAGTGTTATACTGATAGGAAGAGGGGATCATAGTGTTATACTGATAGGAAGAGGTGATCATAGTGTTATAGTGATAGGAAGAGGGGATCATAGTGTTATACTGATAGGAAGAGGGGATCATAGTGTTATAGTGATAGAAGAGGGGATCATAGTGTTATAGTGATAGAAGAGGGGATCATAGTGTTATAGTGATAGGAAGAGGGGATCATAGTGTTATACTGATAGGAAGAGGGGATCATAGTGTTATAGTGATAGGAAGAGGGGATCATAGTGTTATAGTGATAGGAAGAGGGGATCATAGTGTTATAGTGATAGGAAGAGGGAATCGTAGTGATATAATAATAGGAAGAGGGAATCAGTGATATAATAGAAGAAATCATAGTGATATAATAAAAGGAAGAGGGAATCATAGTGATATAATAAAAGGAAGAGGGAATCGTAGTGATATAATAATAGGAAGAGGGAATCATAGTGATATAATAGAAGAAATCATAGTGATATAATAGAAGAAATCATAGTGATATAATAAAAGGAAGAGGGAATCATAGTGATATAATAAAAGGAACAGGGAATCATAGTGATACAATAAAAGGAAGAGGGAATCATAGTGATATAATAAAAGGAAGAGGGAATCATAGTGATATAATAAAAGAGGGAATCGTAGTGATATAATAATAGGAAGAGGGAATCATAGTGATATAATAAAAGGAACAGGGAATCATAGTGATACAATAAAAAGAGGAAATCATAGTGATTTAATAAAAGGAAGAGGGAATCATAGTGATATAATAAAGAGAGATAATCGTGATATAAAAGGAAGAGGAATCATAGTGATATAATAATAAAGGAAGAGGGAATCTAGTGTAGATATATATATAGAAATACATAATAGTGATAGTGATATAATAGAAGAAATCATAGTGATATAATAAAAGAAGAGGGAATCATAGTGATATAATAAAAGGAAGAAGGGATCATAGTGAAATAACAGCATGCGGGAATCGGTAGTATACTGAAATGAAGAGAGAATCCTAAGGTTATACTGATAGGAAGATGGGATCATGGGGGTATACTGATAGAAAGAAGGGATCAAAGTGTGATACCGAAAATCTTTGTGATATAATAATAGGAAGAAAAGAGGGGATCATAGTGTTATAGTGATAGGAAGAGGGGATTGTAGTGTTATACTGATAGGAAGAGGTGATCATAGTGTTATACTGATAGGAAGAGGGGATCATAGTGTTATAGTGATAGGAAGAGGGGATCATAGTGTTATAGTGATAGGAAGAGGGGATCATAGTGTTATACTGATAGGAAGAGGGGATCATAGTGTTATAGTGATAGGAAGAGGGGATCATAGTGTTATAGTGATAGGAAGAGGGGATCATAGTGACAGGAAGTTACAGTTCTATAGAATGTATCTGTAATGGGTTAGAAGTGACAGGAGGATGGTGACATGTGTATCTGCCCCCCCCCCCACACCTTTCCTGCCCCAATACCCCAGACACAGGGGGTCCTTACCTTCCAGGTGAATGACAGCAGCCAGGAGCAGCCAGGACCCCCAGCCCCCTGGGCTCCTCATCCTGTAGGGGGCAGGGGGTAAGGGTGTGCAGGGCACCTCCAGAGAACCCAAATCCACGAGTCACAGCCAATCCAAAAATATCCAAAACACATGGGCCCCCAGGAGCCCCAGCATCAGGAGCCTTCACCCACGTGTTACTGCGCTGGCCAATCCAGATCCGGGCCAAATGGGGGCGTCCAGGAATAATGGGGTGCAGGAGGCTGGGGGGCAGCAGGCAGGATTTGGGGTCTGGGTGCAGCAGACAGGACTTGGTTTTGGGGGCAGCAGGCAGAGGTGAGGTTTTGGGGGGGCAGCAGGCAGAGGTGAGGTTTTGGGGGGGCAGCAGGCAGAGGTGAGGTTTTGGGGGGCAGCAGGCAGAGCTCGGGGCCCCTCACAGCCGATCCGTGCAGAGCTTCATGTCAGACTGGCGGAGCCGCTCACTGCTGCAAAACCAAGGAGGGAAGGAGGCTGCGCACACACAGCATAAGCCGCCTCCACGTGGGACACAGCCTGATCACTGGATCTATCAGCCCTGCCAGCTGGACACGGGATCACTGGATCTATAGCCCTGCCAGCTGGACACGGGATCACTGGATCTACAGCCCTGCGAGCTGGACAGGGGATCACTGGATCTATAGCCCTGCGAGCTGGACAGGGGATCACTCGATCTATAGCCCTGCTGGACACGGGATCACTGGATCTACAGCCCTGCGAGCTGGACAGGGGATCACTGGATCTATAGCCCTGCGAGCTGGACAGGGGATCACTGGATCCATAGCCCTGCGAGCTGGACAGGGGATCACTCGATTTATAGCCCTGCTGGACAAGGGATCACTGGATATATAACCAAGGACAGGTATCACTGGATCTATAGCTGTGCTGGACGGTGGATCACTGGATCTACAGCCCTGCTGTAGAGGGGATCACTGGATCTAAAACCCTGCTGGACCGGGGATCACTGGATCTATAGCTGTGCCTGACACTGTAGATCCAGTGACGGGATCACTGAATCTACAGCCCTGCTGCACAGTGTATCACTCAATCCATAACGATGCTGGACAGGGGATCCCTGGATCTAAAATCCTGCTAGGCAGGGGATCATTGACTCTATACCCTTGCTAAACAGAGGATCATTGGATCTATAATCCTGCTAGACAGTACATCACTAGATCATAGCCCTGCTAGACAGTGGATCACTAGATTAATAGTTAAACGGGCTCACTGGATCTGTAACCCTGCTGAGCAGATCACTGGATCTGTAACCCTGCTAGACGGGATCACTGGGTGTATAGCCCTGTAAAAAAGGGTGTCAGTTGATCTATAGCCCTGCTGGACAGGAGATCACTGGATCTATAGCCCTGTTGAGCAATAGGTTACTGGATCTATAATCCTGCTGGACAGGAGATCACTCGATCTATAAATATACCATACTTTTTAATATCTGGGCAAACCCTGGGATCTACTGAGTGGATTTATAGATCATGGGATCTCCTGTGTGGATAGAGTCTATGAACTGCTGGGTTGATTTATAGACCCTGGTATCTGCTAGGTGGATTTATGAAGAACCAGGGATCAAATGGGTGGATTCATTGAAAGTGTGGGATATGTTTGGTGGATTTATGGGGAGCCTGGAATCTGCTGGATCTATATTTATTTATAGAGCCTATCTGCTGGGTGGATCTATAGAGGGCATGGGATCTGCTGGGTGGATTTAGAGAGGGTCTGGGATCTGTTTGACAGATTTATAGAGATCTGGGATCTGCTGGGTGGATATGTATAGGGAGCCTGTGATCTTCTGGGGGTTTATATAGATCCTGGTATCTGCTGTTTTTTTAAAATAAAGATCCTGGGATCTGCTGTGTGGATATTTTTCAGGAGCCTGGGATCTGTTGGATGAATTTATAGAGATCCTGGAAACTGCTGGGCGGATATATAGAGGGTCTAAGATCTGCTGTGCGGATAGAGATCCTGGGATCTACTGGGAGGATATATAGAGGGTCTGGGATCTGCTGGGTGAATATTTAGAGATCCTGGGATCTGCTGGGTGGATATTTAGAGGGTCTGGGATCTGCTGGGCTGATCTATAGAGATCATGGGAACTGCTGGGCGGATATGTAGAGATCCTGGGATCTGCTGGGCGGATATTAGAGGGTCTCGGATCTGCTGGGCAGATATTTAGAGGGTCTGGGATCTGCTGGGCGGATATAGAGATTATGGGATCTGCTGGGTGAATATTAGAGGGTCTGGGATCTGCTGGGTGGATATATAGAGCTCATGGGATCTGCTGGGTGGATATATAGAGATCCTGGGATCTGCTGGGCGGGTATATAGAGATCCTGGGATCTGCTGGGCGGATATATAGAGCTCATGGGATCTGCTGGGTGGATATATAGAGATCCTGGGATCTGCTGGGCGGGTATATAGAGATCCTGGGATCTGCTGGGTGGATAGAGATCCTGGGATCTGCTGGGTGGGTATATAGAGATCCTGGGATCTGCTGGGTGGATAGAGATCCTGGGATCTGCCGGGCGGGTATATAGAGATCCTGGGATCTGCCGGCCGGGTATATAGAGATCCTGGGATCTGCCGGGCGGGTATATAGAGATCCTGGGATCTGCTGGGCGGATATATAGAGATCCTGGGATCTGCTGGGCGGATAGAGATCCTGGGATCTGCTGGGTGGGTATATAGAGATCCTGGGATCTGCCGGGCGGGTATATAGAGATCCTGGGATCTGCTGGGCGGATATATAGAGATCCTGGGATCTGCTGAGCGGATATATAGAGATCCTGGGATCTGCTGGGTAAGTATATAGAGATCCTGGGATCTGCTGGGCGGGTATATAGAGATCCTGGGATCTGCTGGGTGGATAGAGATCCTGGGATCTGCTGGGTGGGTATATAGAGATCCTGGGATCTGCTGGGTGGGTATATAGAGATCCTGGGATCTGCTGGGTGGATAGAGATCCTGGGATTTGCCGGGCGGGTATATAGAGATCCTGGGATCTGCCAGGCGGGTATATAGAGATCCTGGGATCTGCTGGGCGGGTATATAGAGATCCTGGGATCTGCTGGGCGGGTATATAGAGATCCTGGGATCTGCTGGGCGGATATATAGAGATCCTGGGATCTGCTGGGCGGGTATATAGAGATCCTGGGATCTGCTGGGCGGGTATATAGAGAGCCTGGGATCTGCTGGGCGGGTATATAGAGATCCTGGGATCTGCTGGGCGGGTATATAGAGAGCCTGGGATCTGCTGGGCGGGTATATAGAGAGCCTGGGATCTGCTGGGCGGGTATATAGAGATCCTGGGATCTGCTGGGCGGGTATATAGAGATCCTGGATCTGCTGGGCGGGTATAATATAGAGATCCTGGGATCTGCTGGGCGGGTATATAGAGATCCTGGGATCTGCTGGGCGGGTATATAGAGATCCTGGGATCTGCTGGGCGGGTATTTTTATGGAGTCTGGAATCTGTTGGACGGATTTAAAGAGAATAGATCCTGGGATCTGATGGATCTGGAGAGATCCCTAGCTGGGGCTTCTGGTGGCCGGGGATCAGTGCTGTGTTGGGGTGCTGTTGGGACGTTTGGGGTGTATGTTTGTCCCCCTGACAGACAGTGCTGTGGCCACGTGTTCCCCCTCCCTCTCAGTCTGACAGCTGAGCGTCTCCATGGCAACCGCAGGACGCGAGGCGCCTGTCAGATTATCCGCAGCCTGCCCTGAGCGTGCAGGACAGCGACACCAAGTGGCCAAAGCTGACACTGCAGCGCATGCGGCATAGAGCGCTATAAACAGCAGCTGCGGGGACCAGGGGTGACCCCGGGACAAGGGGACCGGGGGGAGAGGGTGGAGGGACCCTCTGTGCGGATCCATGGGTGTCAGAGGGGCAGATATAAAGGATCTGGGTGCAATATACAGAGATTGTGTCAGAGGGGCAGATATAAAGGATCTGGGTGTAATATACAGAGATACTGTGTGTCAGAGGGGCAGATATAAAGGATCTGGGTGTAATATACAGAGATACTGTGTGTCAGAGGGGCAGATATAAAGGATCTGGGTGTAATATACAGAGATACTGTGTGTCAGAGGGGCAGATATAAGGGATCTGGGTGTAATATACAGAGATACTGTGTGTCAGAGGGGCAGATATAAAGGATCTGGGTGTAATATACAGAGATACTGTGTGTCAGAGGGGTAGATATAAAGGATCTGGGTGTAATATACAGAGATATTGTGTGTCAGAGGGGCAGATATAAGGGATCTGGGTGTAATATACAGAGATACTGTGTGTCAGAGGGGCAGATATAAGGGATCTGGGTGTAATATACAGAGATACTGTGTGTCAGAGGGGCAGATATAAAGGATCTGGGTGTAATATACAGAGATTGTGTCAGAGGGGCAGATATAAAGGATCTGGGTGTAATATACAGAGATACTGTGTGTCAGAGGGGCAGATATAAGGGATCTGGGTGTAATATACAGAGATACTGTGTGTCAGAGGGGCAGATATAAAGGATCTGGGTGTAATATACAGAGATACTGTGTGTCAGAGGGGCAGATATAAAGGATCTGGGTGTAATATACAGAGATACTGTGTGTCAGAGGGGCAGATATAAAGGATCTGGGTGTAATATACAGAGATACTGTGTGTCAGAGGGGCAGATATAAAGGATCTGGGTGTAATATACAGAGATACTGTGTGTCAGAGGGGCAGATATAAAGGATCTGGGTGTAATATACAGAGATACTGTGTGTCAGAGGGGCAGATATAAAGGATCTGGGTGTAATATACAGAGATACTGTGTGTCAGAGGGGCAGATATAAAGGATCTGGGTGTAATATACAGAGATACTGTGTGTCAGAGGGGCAGATATAAGGATCTGGGTGTAATATACAGAGAGATACTGTGTGTCAGAGGGGCAGATATAAAGGATCTGGGTGTAATATACAGAGATACTGTGTGTCAGAGGGGCAGATATAAAGGATCTGGGTGTAATATACAGAGATACTGTGTGTCAGAGGGGCAGATATAAAGGATCTGGGTGTAATATACAGAGATACTGTGTGTCAGAGGGGCAGATATAAAGGATCTGGGTGTAATATACAGAGATACTGTGTGTCAGAGGGGCAGATATAAGGGATCTGGGTGTAATATACAGAGATACTGTGTGTCAGAGGGGCAGATATAAAGGATCTGGGTGTAATATACAGAGATACTGTGTGTCAGAGGGGCAGATATAAAGGATCTGGGTGTAATATACAGAGATACTGTGTGTCAGAGGGGCAGATATAAAGGATCTGGGTGTAATATACAGAGATACTGTGTGTCAGAGGGGCAGATATAAAGGATCTGGGTGTAATATACAGAGATACTGTGTGTCAGAGGGGCAGATATAAAGGATCTGGGTGTAATATACAGAGATACTGTGTGTCAGAGGGGCAGATATAAAGGATCTGGTGTAATATACAGAGATACTGTGTGTCAGAGGGGCAGATATAAGGATCTGGGTGTAATATACAGAGATACTGTGTGTCAGAGGGGCAGATATAAAGGATCTGGGTGTAATATACAGAGATACTGTGTGTCAGAGGGGCAGATATAAAGGATCTGGGTGTAATATACAGAGATACTGTGTGTCAGAGGGGCAGATATAAAGGATCTGGGTGTAATATACAGAGAGATACTGTGTGTCAGAGGGGCAGATATAAGGGATCTGGGTGTAATATACAGAGATACTGTGTGTCAGAGGGGCAGATATAAGGGATCTGGGTGTAATATACAGAGAGATACTGTGTGTCAGAGGGGCAGATATAAAGGATCTGGGTGTAATATACAGAGATACTGTGTGTCAGAGGGGCAGATATAAAGGATCTGGGTGTAATATACAGAGATACTGTGTGTCAGAGGGGCAGATATAAAGGATCTGGGTGTAATATACAGAGATACTGTGTGTCAGAGGGGCAGATATAAAGGATCTGGGTGTAATATACAGAGATACTGTGTGTCAGAGGGGCAGATATAAAGGATCTGGGTGTAATATACAGAGATACTGTGTGTCAGAGGGGCAGATATAAAGGATCTGGGTGTAATATACAGAGAGATACTGTGTGTCAGAGGGGCAGATATAAAGGATCTGGGTGTAATATACAGAGATACTGTGTGTCAGAGGGGCAGATATAAAGGATCTGGGTGTAATATACAGAGATACTGTGTGTCAGAGGGGCAGATATAAAGGATCTGGGTGTAATATACAGAGATACTGTGTGTCAGAGGGGCAGATATAAAGGATCTGGGTGTAATATACAGAGATACTGTGTGTCAGAGGGGCAGATATAAAGGATCTGGGTGTAATATACAGAGATACTGTGTGTCAGAGGGGCAGATATAAAGGATCTGGGTGTAATATACAGAGATACTGTGTGTCAGAGGGGCAGATATAAAGGATCTGGGTGTAATATACAGAGATACTGTGTGTCAGAGGGGCAGATATAAAGGATCTGGGTGTAATATACAGAGATACTGTGTGTCAGAGGGGCAGATATAAAGGATCTGGGTGTAATATACAGAGATACTGTGTGTCAGAGGGGCAGATATAAAGGATCTGGGTGTAATATACAGAGATACTGTGTGTCAGAGGGGCAGATATAAAGGATCTGGGTGTAATATACAGAGATACTGTGTGTCAGAGGGGCAGATATAAAGGATCTGGGTGTAATATACAGAGATACTGTGTGTCAGAGGGGCAGATATAAAGGATCTGGGTGTAATATACAGAGATACTGTGTGTCAGAGGGGCAGATATAAAGGATCTGGGTGTAATATACAGAGATACTGTGTGTCAGAGGGGCAGATATAAAGGATCTGGGTGTAATATACAGAGATACTGTGTGTCAGAGGGGCAGATATAAAGGATCTGGGTGTAATATACAGAGATACTGTGTGTCAGAGGGGCAGATATAAAGGATCTGGGTGTAATATACAGAGATACTGTGTGTCAGAGGGGCAGATATAAAGGATCTGGGTGTAATATACAGAGATACTGTGTGTCAGAGGGGCAGATATAAAGGATCTGGGTGTAATATACAGAGATACTGTGTGTCAGAGGGGCAGATATATAAGGATCTGGGTGTAATATACAGAGATACTGTGTGTCAGAGGGGCAGATATAAAGGATCTGGGTGTAATATACAGAGATACTGTGTGTCAGAGGGGCAGATATAAGGATCTGGGTGTAATATACAGAGATACTGTGTGTCAGAGGGGCAGATATAAAGGATCTGGGTGTAATATACAGAGATACTGTGTGTCAGAGGGGCAGATATAAAGGATCTGGGTGTAATATACAGAGATACTGTGTGTCAGAGGGGCAGATATAAAGGATCTGGGTGTAATATACAGAGATACTGTGTGTCAGAGGGGCAGATATAAAGGATCTGGGTGTAATATACAGAGATACTGTGTGTCAGAGGGGCAGATATAAGGATCTGGGTGTAATATACAGAGATACTGTGTGTCAGAGGGGCAGATATAAAGGATCTGGGTGTAATATACAGAGATACTGTGTGTCAGAGGGGCAGATATAAAGGATCTGGGTGTAATATACAGAGATACTGTGTGTCAGAGGGGCAGATATAAAGGATCTGGGTGTAATATACAGAGATACTGTGTGTCAGAGGGGCAGATATAAAGGATCTGGGTGTAATATACAGAGATACTGTGTGTCAGAGGGGCAGATATAAAGGATCTGGTGTAATATACAGAGATACTGTGTGTCAGAGGGGCAGATATAAAGGATCTGGGTGTAATATACAGAGATACTGTGTGTCAGAGGGGCAGATATAAAGGATCTGGGTGTAATATACAGAGATACTGTGTGTCAGAGGGGCAGATATAAAGGATCTGGGTGTAATATACAGAGATACTGTGTGTCAGAGGGGCAGATATAAAGGATCTGGGTGTAATATACAGAGATATTGTGTGTCAGAGGGGCAGATATAAAGGATCTGGGTGTAATATACAGAGATACTGTGTGTCAGAGGGGCAGATATAAAGGATCTGGGTGTAATATACAGAGATACTGTGTGTCAGAGGGGCAGATATAAAGGATCTGGGTGTAATATACAGAGATACTGTGTGTCAGAGGGGCAGATATAAAGGATCTGGGTGTAATATACAGAGATACTGTGTGTCAGAGGGGCAGATATAAAGGATCTGGGTGTAATATACAGAGATACTGTGTGTCAGAGGGGCAGATATAAAGGATCTGGGTGTAATATACAGAGATACTGTGTGTCAGAGGGGCAGATATAAGGGATCTGGGTGTAATATACAGAGATACTGTGTGTCAGAGGGGCAGATATAAAGGATCTGGGTGTAATATACAGAGATACTGTGTGTCAGAGGGGCAGATATAAAGGATCTGGGTGTAATATACAGAGATACTGTGTGTCAGAGGGGCAGATATAAAGGATCTGGGTGTAATATACAGAGATACTGTGTGTCAGAGGGGCAGATATAAAGGATCTGGGTGTAATATACAGAGATACTGTGTGTCAGAGGGGCAGATATAAAGGATCTGGGTGTAATATACAGAGATACTGTGTGTCAGAGGGGCAGATATAAAGGATCTGGGTGTAATATACAGAGATACTGTGTGTCAGAGGGGCAGATATAAAGGATCTGGGTGTAATATACAGAGATACTGTGTGTCAGAGGGGCAGATATAAAGGATCTGGGTGTAATATACAGAGATACTGTGTGTCAGAGGGGCAGATATAAAGGATCTGGGTGTAATATACAGAGATACTGTGTGTCAGAGGGGCAGATATAAAGGATCTGGGTGTAATATACAGAGATACTGTGTGTCAGAGGGGCAGATATAAAGGATCTGGGTGTAATATACAGAGATACTGTGTGTCAGAGGGGCAGATATAAAGGATCTGGGTGTAATATACAGAGATACTGTGTGTCAGAGGGGCAGATATAAAGGATCTGGGTGTAATATACAGAGATACTGTGTGTCAGAGGGGCAGATATAAAGGATCTGGGTGTAATATACAGAGATACTGTGTGTCAGAGGGGCAGATATAAAGGATCTGGGTGTAATATACAGAGATACTGTGTGTCAGAGGGGCAGATATAAAGGATCTGGGTGTAATATACAGAGATACTGTGTGTCAGAGGGGCAGATATAAAGGATCTGGGTGTAATATACAGAGATACTGTGTGTCAGAGGGGCAGATATAAAGGATCTGGGTGTAATATACAGAGATACTGTGTGTCAGAGGGGCAGATATAAAGGATCTGGGTGTAATATACAGAGATACTGTGTGTCAGAGGGGCAGATATAAAGGATCTGGGTGTAATATACAGAGATACTGTGTGTCAGAGGGGCAGATATAAAGGATCTGGGTGTAATATACAGAGATACTGTGTGTCAGAGGGGCAGATATAAAGGATCTGGGTGTAATATACAGAGATACTGTGTGTCAGAGGGGCAGATATAAAGGATCTGGGTGTAATATACAGAGATACTGTGTGTCAGAGGGGCAGATATAAAGGATCTGGGTGTAATATACAGAGATACTGTGTGTCAGAGGGGCAGATATAAAGGATCTGGGTGTAATATACAGAGATACTGTGTGTCAGAGGGGCAGATATAAAGGATCTGGGTGTAATATACAGAGATACTGTGTGTCAGAGGGGCAGATATAAAGGATCTGGGTGTAATATACAGAGATACTGTGTGTCAGAGGGGCAGATATAAAGGATCTGGGTGTAATATACAGAGATACTGTGTGTCAGAGGGGCAGATATAAAGGATCTGGGTGTAATATACAGAGATACTGTGTGTCAGAGGGGCAGATATAAAGGATCTGGGTGTAATATACAGAGATACTGTGTGTCAGAGGGGCAGATATAAAGGATCTGGGTGTAATATACAGAGATACTGTGTGTCAGAGGGGCAGATATAAAGGATCTGGGTGTAATATACAGAGATACTGTGTGTCAGAGGGGCAGATATAAAGGATCTGGGTGTAATATACAGAGATTGTGTGTCAGAGGGGCAGATATAAAGGATCTGGGTGTAATATACAGAGATACTGTGTGTCAGAGGGGCAGATATAAAGGATCTGGGTGTAATATACAGAGATACTGTGTGTCAGAGGGGCAGATATAAAGGATCTGGGTGTAATATACAGAGATACTGTGTGTCAGAGGGGCAGATATAAAGGATCTGGGTGTAATATACAGAGATACTGTGTGTCAGAGGGGCAGATATAAAGGATCTGGGTGTAATATACAGAGATACTGTGTGTCAGAGGGGCAGATATAAAGGATCTGGGTGTAATATACAGAGATACTGTGTGTCAGAGGGGCAGATATAAAGGATCTGGGTGTAATATACAGAGATACTGTGTGTCAGAGGGGCAGATATAAAGGATCTGGGTGTAATATATACAGAGATACTGTGTGTCAGAGGGGCAGATATAAAGGATCTGGGTGTAATATACAGAGATACTGTGTGTCAGAGGGGCAGATATAAAGGATCTGGGTGTAATATACAGAGATTGTGTCAGAGGGGCAGATATAAAGGATCTGGGTGTAATATACAGAGATTGTGTGTCAGAGGGGCAGATATAAAGGATCTGGGTGTAATATACAGAGATACTGTGTGTCAGAGGGGCAGATATAAAGGATCTGGGTGTAATATACAGAGATACTGTGTGTCAGAGGGGCAGATATAAAGGATCTGGGTGTAATATACAGAGATACTGTGTGTCAGAGGGGCAGATATAAAGGATCTGGGTGTAATATACAGAGATACTGTGTGTCAGAGGGGCAGATATAAGGGATCTGGGTGTAATATACAGAGATACTGTGTGTCAGAGGGGCAGATATAAAGGATCTGGGTGTAATATACAGAGATACTGTGTGTCAGAGGGGCAGATATAAAGGATCTGGGTGTAATATACAGAGATACTGTGTGTCAGAGGGGCAGATATAAAGGATCTGGGTGTAATATACAGAGATACTGTGTGTCAGAGGGGCAGATATAAAGGATCTGGGTGTAATATACAGAGATACTGTGTGTCAGAGGGGCAGATATAAAGGATCTGGGTGTAATATACAGAGATACTGTGTGTCAGAGGGGCAGATATAAAGGATCTGGGTGTAATATACAGAGATACTGTGTGTCAGAGGGGCAGATATAAAGGATCTGGGTGTAATATACAGAGATACTGTGTGTCAGAGGGGCAGATATAAGGGATCTGGGTGTAATATACAGAGATACTGTGTGTCAGAGGGGCAGATATAAAGGATCTGGGTGTAATATACAGAGATACTGTGTGTCAGAGGGGCAGATATAAAGGATCTGGGTGTAATATACAGAGATACTGTGTGTCAGAGGGGCAGATATAAAGGATCTGGGTGTAATATACAGAGATACTGTGTGTCAGAGGGGCAGATATAAAGGATCTGGGTGTAATATACAGAGATACTGTGTGTCAGAGGGGCAGATATAAGGGATCTGGGTGTAATATACAGAGATACTGTGTGTCAGAGGGGCAGATATAAAGGATCTGGGTGTAATATACAGAGATACTGTGTGTCAGAGGGGCAGATATATAAAGGATCTGGGTGTAATATACAGAGATACTGTGTGTCAGAGGGGCAGATATAAAGGATCTGGGTGTAATATACAGAGATACTGTGTGTCAGAGGGGCAGATATAAGGGATCTGGGTGTAATATACAGAGATACTGTGTGTCAGAGGGGCAGATATAAGGGATCTGGGTGTAATATACAGAGATACTGTGTGTCAGAGGGGCAGATATAAAGGATCTGGGTGTAATATACAGAGATACTGTGTGTCAGAGGGGCAGATATAAAGGATCTGGGTGTAATATACAGAGATACTGTGTGTCAGAGGGGCAGATATAAAGGATCTGGGTGTAATATACAGAGATACTGTGTGTCAGAGGGCAGATATAAGGGATCTGGGTGTAATATACAGAGATACTGTGTGTCAGAGGGGCAGATATAAAGGATCTGGGTGTAATATACAGAGATACTGTGTGTCAGAGGGGCAGATATAAAGGATCTGGGTGTAATATACAGAGATACTGTGTGTCAGAGGGGCAGATATAAAGGATCTGGGTGTAATATACAGAGATACTGTGTGTCAGAGGGGCAGATATAAAGGATCTGGGTGTAATATACAGAGATACTGTGTGTCAGAGGGGCAGATATAAAGGATCTGGGTGTAATATACAGAGATACTGTGTGTCAGAGGGGCAGATATAAAGGATCTGGGTGTAATATACAGAGATACTGTGTGTCAGAGGGGCAGATATAAAGGATCTGGGTGTAATATACAGAGATACTGTGTGTCAGAGGGGCAGATATAAAGGATCTGGGTGTAATATACAGAGATACTGTGTGTCAGAGGGGCAGATATAAAGGATCTGGGTGTAATATACAGAGATACTGTGTGTCAGAGGGGCAGATATAAAGGATCTGGGTGTAATATACAGAGATACTGTGTGTCAGAGGGGCAGATATAAAGGATCTGGGTGTAATATACAGAGATACTGTGTGTCAGAGGGGCAGATATAAAGGATCTGGGTGTAATATACAGAGATACTGTGTGTCAGAGGGGCAGATATAAAGGATCTGGGTGTAATATACAGAGATACTGTGTGTCAGAGGGGCAGATATAAAGGATCTGGGTGTAATATACAGAGATACTGTGTGTCAGAGGGGCAGATATAAGGGATCTGGGTGTAATATACAGAGATACTGTGTGTCAGAGGGGCAGATATAAAGGATCTGGGTGTAATATACAGAGATACTGTGTGTCAGAGGGGCAGATATAAAGGATCTGGGTGTAATATACAGAGATACTGTGTGTCAGAGGGGCAGATATAAGGGATCTGGGTGTAATATACAGAGATACTGTGTGTCAGAGGGGCAGATATAAAGGATCTGGGTGTAATATACAGAGATACTGTGTGTCAGAGGGGCAGATATAAGGGATCTGGGTGTAATATACAGAGATTGTGTCAGAGGGGCAGATATAAAGGATCTGGGTGTAATATACAGAGATACTGTGTGTCAGAGGGGCAGATATAAAGGATCTGGGTGTAATATACAGAGATACTGTGTGTCAGAGGGGCAGATATAAAGGATCTGGGTGTGTAATATACAGAGATACTGTGTGTCAGAGGGGCAGATATAAAGGATCTGGGTGTAATATACAGAGATACTGTGTGTCAGAGGGGCAGATATAAGGGATCTGGGTGTAATATACAGAGATACTGTGTGTCAGAGGGGCAGATATAAAGGATCTGGGTGTAATATACAGAGATACTGTGTGTCAGAGGGGCAGATATAAAGGATCTGGGTGTAATATACAGAGATACTGTGTGTCAGAGGGGCAGATATAAAGGATCTGGGTGTAATATACAGAGATACTGTGTGTCAGAGGGGCAGATATAAAGGATCTGGGTGTAATATACAGAGATACTGTGTGTCAGAGGGGCAGATATAAAGGATCTGGGTGTAATATACAGAGATACTGTGTGTCAGAGGGGCAGATATAAAGGATCTGGGTGTAATATACAGAGATACTGTGTGTCAGAGGGGCAGATATAAAGGATCTGGGTGTAATATACAGAGATACTGTGTGTCAGAGGGGCAGATATAAAGGATCTGGGTGTAATATACAGAGATACTGTGTGTCAGAGGGGCAGATATAAAGGATCTGGGTGTAATATACAGAGATACTGTGTGTCAGAGGGGCAGATATAAAGGATCTGGGTGTAATATACAGAGATACTGTGTGTCAGAGGGGCAGATATAAAGGATCTGGGTGTAATATACAGAGATACTGTGTGTCAGAGGGGCAGATATAAAGGATCTGGGTGTAATATACAGAGATACTGTGTGTCAGAGGGGCAGATATAAAGGATCTGGGTGTAATATACAGAGATACTGTGTGTCAGAGGGGCAGATATAAAGGATCTGGGTGTAATATACAGAGATACTGTGTGTCAGAGGGGCAGATATAAGGATCTGGGTGTAATATACAGAGATACTGTGTGTCAGAGGGGCAGATATAAAGGATCTGGGTGTAATATACAGAGATACTGTGTGTCAGAGGGGCAGATATAAGGGATCTGGGTGTAATATACAGAGATACTGTGTGTCAGAGGGGCAGATATAAAGGATCTGGGTGTAATATACAGAGATACTGTGTGTCAGAGGGGCAGATATAAAGGATCTGGGTGTAATATACAGAGATATTGTGTGTCAGAGGGGCAGATATAAAGGATCTGGGTGTAATATACAGAGATACTGTGTGTCAGAGGGGCAGATATAAGGGATCTGGGTGTAATATACAGAGATACTGTGTGTCAGAGGGGCAGATATAAAGGATCTGGGTGTAATATACAGAGATACTGTGTGTCAGAGGGGCAGATATAAGGGATCTGGGTGTAATATACAGAGATACTGTGTGTCAGAGGGGCAGATATAAAGGATCTGGGTGTAATATACAGAGATACTGTGTGTCAGAGGAGCAGATATAAAGGATCTGGGTGTAATATACAGAGACTGTGTGTCAGAGGGGCAGATATAAAGGATCTGGGTGTAATATACAGAGATACTGTGTGTCAGAGGGGCAGATATAAAGGATCTGGGTGTAATATACAGAGATACTGTGTGTCAGAGGGCAGATATAAGGGATCTGGGTGTAATATACAGAGATACTGTGTGTCAGAGGGGCAGATATAAAGGATCTGGGTGTAATATACAGAGATACTGTGTGTCAGAGGGGCAGATATAAAGGATCTGGGTGTAATATACAGAGATACTGTGTGTCAGAGGGGCAGATATAAAGGATCTGGGTGTAATATACAGAGATACTGTGTGTCAGAGGGGCAGATATAAAGGATCTGGATGTAATATACAGAGATACTGTGTGTCAGAGGGGCAGATATAAGGGATCTGGGTGTAATATACAGAGATACCGTGTGCCAGAGGGGTAGATATAAAGGATCTGGGTGTAATATACAATTACAGAGATACTGTGTGTCAGAGGGGCAGATATAAGGGATCTGTGTGTAATATACAGAGATATTGTGTGTCAGAGGGGCAGATATAAAGGATCTGGGTGTAATATACAGAGATTGTGTCAGAGGGGCAGATATAAGGGATCTGGGTGTAATATACAGAGATACCTTGTGTCAGAGGGGCAGATATAAGGGATCTGGGTGTAATATACAGAGATT